>OY660864.1:39529124-39574124 GCA_962446985.1 Xyrichtys novacula | reverse complement strand
GCTCCGATCGTAGAGTATCCGGTATTTTTGTACCTCAGCAGATGTTTCGTGTCGATCGTAGCTCGTCTCTATTTTTTGTAAAATCACCTCATGGAGTGTGAAACCTGATTTATCACTGAACAAACAGGAGGGGGCGATGATGTGCTTTTACTGTGGTGAGCTGTAATGTAGCAGGTGAGAGTCCTCTGTGTTCTGCTTCATGCTGCAGGTGTTTTCTGTGACCTTCAGATGAATAAAAAACACCTTCAAACTTCTCGGTCTGATGTCTGCTGGATTTTTAGGACAGAAACTGAGACCAGATCTTCACCGGACGGACCAGGATACTGTGTCTGGTTTCTCTACTGTCTTTGCTGCTGCTCCTCCCTCCTCATCATCTCCTCCTTTGTTTGCCGTGTCTGATTTGAGTGGTCAGGTCATCTCTGCTGCTCCTCACACCCCCTTCTCAGCCTCTCCTTTATTTTCTCTGTCTGATTTCTCTACTGTCTTTGCTGCTGCTGCTCCTCCCTCCTCCTCCCCAGCTCCTCCTTTTTTTTTCGGTGCCTGATTTTTGTATCGTCTTTGCTGCCGCTCCTCCCTCCACCTCCCCAGCTCCTCCTTTTTGTGCTGTGTCTGATATGAGAGGTTAGGTCTTTGCTGCTCCTTCTCCCGTATCCTCCGCAGCTCCTCCTTTGTTTCTTGTGTCTGATTTCTCTACTGTCTTTGCAGCAGCTGCTCCTCCCTCCTCCTCCCCAGCTCCTCCTTTTTTTTTCGGTGCCTGATTTTTCTATCGTCTTTGCTGCTGCTCCTCCCCAGCTCCTCCTTTGTTTTCTGTGTGTGATTTGTCTACTGTCTTTGCTGCTGCTCTTCCTCATCATCTCCTCCTTTGTTTGCCGTGTCTGATTTGAGTGGTCAGGTCACCTCTGCTGCTCCTCCCCAGCTCCTTCTTTGTTTGCTGTGTCTTGTTTCTGTGATGTTTTTGCTGCTGCTCCTCCTGCCTCCTCCCTAACACCTCCTTTGTTTGCTGTGTCTGATTTTAGAGGTCAGCTCTATGCTCCTCCTGCCTCCTTCTGAGCTTCTTTTTTGTTTGCTGTGTCTGATTTCTCTACTTTTTTTGCTGCTCCTTGCTCCTGCCTCCTTTCCAGCACCTCCTTTGTTTGCTGTGTCTGATTTTAGATGTTAGGTCTTTGTTGCTGCTCCTCCTGCCTCCTTCCCAGCTCCTCTTTTGATTTCTGTGTCAGATTTTAGAGGTTAAGTCTTTACTGCTGCCTCTCCTGCCTCCTCCCAGCACCTCCTTTGTTTGCTGTGTCTGATTTTAGATGTCAGGTCTTTGTTGCTGCTCCTCCCTCCTCCTCCCGAGCTCCACCTCTATCTCCTGTGTCTGATTTTAGAGGTCATACTGACGTTGTTCTCTGATGTCTCCCGGGATCTTTGCTGCTGCTCCTCCTGTTTTTAAAATTACCGGGTACGTATAAATGGGGTCTGGCTCCCAGTGATTTATTTTATTTAATTTTTTGCCGTGTTGTTTTGTTCATGTTCCTTTTTTCGTGACTGAATGGAGTTAGCCGATGGATATCATTGGCTAACTGCAAAACAAATCTACCTCCAGGCACAGATAAAGTAACCTAGGTCTGAACCCGAGTCTGAACCTGAGCGTGGAACAGAGGTGAGGAAGTTTATTAGAGGACTCTTTGGACGTGAAACAGGTTTGTTCATGATGTGCAGATGTCTGTTAACAGACTGCAGGTTGTTCATGAGGTTCATGGGCAGTTTCTACAGTGAAGAGGATAAACTCTGTTCCTCAAAGTCTAACTCCTTTCCACCAGACCTGCGTCCGAACTGCCCACTCGGATACTACATGCTACTGCTACACACTACTGCTAGATCCTACTCCTACATACTAAACACGTTGGCCCAATTCGGACACACTAGACGAGCGGTGGGGAAAGACGACCCCCGCAGGCAGATAGTAGGTACTGCGCCCGTGCAGACAGCGGTAACTGAAGCCCCTCATCTGCGGGCCTGGCTGTAGTACTGCAGCTGTGCAGTTTAATGATGGAATAAGTGAGCTTTACCTCCATGATGTCGCCACATATTTGCTCATAAAATGATTACTTGGGCAAATATGACACCATGACATGATAAAGAGATACAACCGCACATTTTTTAGGACAGAGTGTGAAGTTACATGAAACTTACATCTGTACTGCTGCGGTCCCGCCTGCTGCTGCCGCAACATGTTCGCGACACTTTTAAATAGGCAGAGCAGCTGGTGGCGCTAGCATCACATGCGCTTCTCCAACTTTTATGAGGACGAAGAAGAAGCCCGCGGTGCATTTTGGGTCAGTAGCATGCCCGTAGGATGCACCGAGACCAACCTACAATGTGGGCGTGTCTAGTATCTGAAGTAGTATCTGAAGTAGCATGCTACTCGCTCCGGTGGCCAATTCGGACATGCTAGATACTACTTCGACTACTACTTGGCAATTCGGACGCAGCTCCACTCTCCCCACAGCCCCTGATCACTTCAGTGAGTTCACCTGTGCCTGAGTGGTCAGCGTGGATCTCCTGAGTGGGTTTTCTCAGTAAACTGAGTGAATCCTTACTCCCCTTATCTAACATGAAGTTGTACATTTGAGTTCCACTTTAAATGTTTGAGTTTATTTGGGTGTTTTTTCATGTTTAATGACATTTCTCTTCCCTGGTTTCCCTTTCACTCCGGTGTTTTCAATCAGGCCGGGGTGAGCTTTACAAAGAGCAGAGGGGGTGTGTGTGGGCTTGGTAACAGCCTGCTGTGAGGCTGGAGTTTCTTCCTTTAGTTTCGCTGCTTTTGTTGATTTCCCTTCACATTTTTGATAAATAAAAGAAGCACCTCACTGAGACCTGACCGCTGACCTGGCTGTTGTTTTTTGACCTTTGGTGCTCCACCTCATGTTTAGACTTAGACGGGTTTATTCTACATTTAGTGTTTTAAGTGAAGTCAGGAGGTGTGAGCAGACCTGAAGAGCTGAAACCTGAACAGTCCTCATTCGAGTCATTTGCTGTATTTTCTTTGGGTTTGTGTTTTGAAACATATTTCAGCTGTAATTGTCCTGGTGCCACACCAGGGGGCGTCTTAGCGGCAGGTGTGTTGATAGCTAGAGGAGCAAACAGTTTTTTGACCATCATCTACATCATTTACATCTATATCTTTATCATCCTGTCGTCACCGTTTGTTGAAAATTTGCTTCGTCTTTATTTTGAATTTGTTTTTGTTTTTACAAAAGAAGAATAAACAACAAACTGTTTTCTACACATGTGAAACAACAGCAGCTGGATATCTTACACCTCAGTGTCTCTTTGGATAATTTCAGCAGGTGAAATGAAGTCGCTCCAGTCCTGATCAGTGTCGAAGGAAACAAACATGATGGGATGTAAAAGGAGGGAGACGCTGGAGTTCAGTAAATGATGTTTTTATTGTTCTTCATCACACTTTTTCCCTTTAACAATAAATCTTTTTTTATACTTTATTAAAGAGATAAGAGAATATTGCACTTAAAAGAAGAGATGAGCAAAGAAGCATGAAGCAGAGAAGGAAAAGAAAGGATTACAGCCGTATTATTATTATTATTATTATTATTACATGTGCCTCCTTCAGCTCAGCCTCTTTAAATTACATCCTTAAATCTTTAAATAACATCTCTATGATTCGTCTTCAGCTAGTACAATACAGACAACTCAAAGGTACACATGCACGAACAAGCAGGGCTCACCGGAACCGCCAACCGTCTGCTGCTGCACGACGCTGAGGCTATGAGAGCGGGATATGAACACACAGCTGTGTGTGTGTGTGTGTGTGTGTGTGTGTGTGTGTGTGTGTGTGTGTGTGTGTGTGTGTGTGTGTGAAGCTCTGACTGTAAAAGAGTGAGAGGAACAGGACGTATAAACCTGTCTGTGGCAGTTTGAGTCAGGTGTGTTACAGGTGATGATGATGATGGGTTATAAAGACGCCGTTAAGTGTCGCAGTATTAAACAGGAATGCAGATTACACGCCAGCGTTTCATTGGCTGACTGGATTAACAGGAAGTGATGTCACAGTTAACCCTGTTTGAACAGAGATTTTGTCAATGAATCATTTTAATTCATCCGTATCTCCACCTTGTTTCAGACGCTCTATGAAAAAATTCACCTGGCGGCCATTTTCCTCTGACATCACCCTGAGGGCGGAGACTTTGAACTCCAGTTAGACGTTTTCGTGCACATTTTCTGTTTTACCCATGCACACCTTCACCCTGATCGTCTCCTAAAAGGTCGTATCCTCCGATCGTAGCTGATCGTAACCATTCAAGTTAACGTGTCAATTTACACCGACTTCTTTCCGATCTGCTGCCGATCGCCGGACTCCTCAGCCGATCCAGTAGGAATTAGTAGACGGCAAAAACCGCTTGTTCTGCTGTTCCCTCTCTCTGATTCCTTCTCCTGTTTCTGCATCTCTGGTGGGAGGGGCTAAGAAAGTCCGTCACCTCTGCCCCTCCTCCGAGCATGTGCGGGTTTTTCAGGGCTTAACTCAGACGAACAGTGAAGGACTGTCGGAGCATCGCTTCACTTTTTTACGATCGAGACGTCAGAAACAGACGTCGAAGTCTCGCTCAGGTTGAAGATGATGTCGGAGGAAAATGGCCGCCCTGAGAATCTGACAGACGCCGAAAAAACTTCCTCTGCTGTCAGAAATGATCCTGACAGTAATGTGTGTCTGCAGGTGTGACCAGATGTGAGTCAGATGTACCATATGATGCGCGGTAACCAAGGCAACCAGGAGATTAAAGTCCTCCGCGGAGGAGGTAAAGGTAATCTGCATCTTCACATTCAAACCGGAGCCGCTCGGCTCCCTGAGAGCCGCCATCTTTCTGAACATGCTGCTCATGCATCAAAGATCGGACAGAAAATCGGACAGAAAGATCGGAGGGAAAGATCCTGAAAATCATCAAACGGAGAAAACCTGCAGATGCCTGTTGGTCCTGTTAGTGTCTGAGCAGTGTTTCTGGTTAAAAACTTGAAATTACCTAAACCTTATCAAAATATAAAATCACTGATATCAAAGGAAACACAGACGCACACGAAGGAGAAGTTCAGAAAGTGAGAGTTACAAACATCCACTGAAAAACCACAGCAGGAAGGAAACAAGCGGATCAACGCAATTTCAAAAGTGAGGAGGTGATTGTGGCGACAATCGACTCTCGAAAACTGGAATCAGAGGAGATTTTCTGCAGAGGTTGGAGATAGAAAAGCTGTGATCTGAGTTTGTCTCTCTGCTGTGTGTTTGTGCTTCTTGTGGCGGACGCTCCAGCTGAACTGAAGACCGAGTCGATCCTGTGACTGACTGACTGACTGACTGACTGTGTGACCGAGTGACTGAGTGACTGAGTGACTGAGTGAGTGCTGGTCGATGCTGTGGTGTGTTTGGACTTAAACTGACAATCGGAGTTCGAGAGGATCAGCTGCCTCTCATCAACTAACACCTTCAGACAGCCCAGCGGACAGAAAGGCACATGTGACCATCTACTAAACCTACGCATCATCCTTTTAACCAATCAGACTCTGACTCTGCTCACAGCCACATGTTCCCACGAGTTACAGACACATAGAGATCTGTTAATGCGCCATTAGTCTGTGATGAGGTCTGAAGACGCAGAGCTCTTCTCCGTGTGAAGATAGAACTAAAATTGAAAGTATCAGGATGAAGATGTGTCTCTCTGATCTCTGCCCGTCAAAGCCACGTCAAACCCAAAATAAAACCTCGGAGACTTCAAAACCGGTAAAAATCCAAATGAGCTGACGGTCAGAAACACCTCCACCATGAGACAGCTGATTATTTAGACTTGGAGATAACAGCAGAAACATCAGGACTCACTGAAGAACAGCTCTGCTCGCTATGCTACCGCATTTCTACTCACAAACACGGGGTCGGAAAAGTCAGGGCGGAAAACTTCAACACGATCGATCCGCCTCCGTCACGGCGAGTATGGAGTCAGGATGATAATGTCAGCGATGTTACTATGAGACGTTTACGGGTCAGAGGGAGAGAATCAGTCTGTGGTTTTGAAGCTTTAAGGTGCAGAACTTTGTGCTTGGATTCAGTCCAATTAGAAACTTCGGATTAATCCTGACATGAGACCGCGGGACAACACTCCCGGACTTCCTGTGTTTAAGGTTGAAATCATAAGAATGAACTCGTTTGTGACCTCTGACAGACTGAGTCATGACGATGAAGGAGTGGAGTTATCAGAAAAACCGACCAATCAGAAACGGCCACTACAAGCTGAGAAATAAATCAAACTGTAAAAATCCAGATGTGTCCCTGTGAGCGGACACAGACCGACACACGGACCAAAGAGAGGAGCCTTCGAAAACCGAGGGGGACAGGAGCACACCAGCATCCTAAAACTCGATCTTGCAGGCGGGGAAGGACTCGTCCTGCATGACCACGGTGCTGCTGGAGGCCAGGACCATGATGTTCAGCTCCTGCTGCTTCTCGTGGGTCTGCTGGTACCAGTCCCGGGTCACCTCTGTGTCGTGGGTCGGGATCAGGGTCACCTAAGACAGACAGGAGAGATGGACATGTGAGGGCTGACATGGCTGGACTGTATTCGACCCCCCAGAGAGCAGCTTTCCATGTCCAGAAGTACAGAGCCTCTGATTGGTCAGGACCGTCATTTATAACTCCGCCCCTCCTCATCACGACTTGGACTGGATCAGAGGACTTGATGTTGTCCCGCAGTTTCTGTCTTTACAAATTACAGACACGGTGGATCCACATGGATTCAAGGGAGGAGGTTTGAGTTTAACAACCCGGCAGCCAATCGAAGAGCGACATTCAGATTAAAGGCGGGGCTTCTAGCAGAGACCGACTGTTAACCCTTTGTGAGCCAAAATCATTGATGAAACACCACGGACAGCGGTTGAATTGATAGGATGACAGTGTAGCAGCTGTTAAGGACATGTTCCTAGCGCCCCTTCCCAATTCTCCGCCCTTGCATGGATCTATTCCACAGGCATTACAAATACCAGGGGTCACAGGGTCATACTGATCCTGTATCAGTACATCTTTAAACAGATTTAGTCTCAGAGTCTGGTCCATGCAGTCTGAGGTCTTACCTGCAGGTTCGATCCCCACTGAGATTTCCCGTCCAGCAGTGCATCCAGGACTCCGCGGCTTGGTTCACCACTAGCCAGGTCGTTCCCGCTCACCACGTAGTACGCAGAGCGGACACGTTTGAAGAATTCCTGGTCCACGTTCTTGGCGCTGCAGTGGTTGGGGATGTAGGCCAAGTCCACATAGATAGGAAGACCTGAAGCAGCAGCTGAACCAGACTTCTGAGAACCTGGATCAGAGAGCCAGAAGGTCACAAGGAAAGCTAATACTTCTCTCCTAAAATCAGCTTAGAGTTAGGTTAGATCATCGGGCACAACACCAAAGAAACAACCAATCAAATATCTTTATATGCAGACGATATCCTTTTTTATTTCTCTCAGACACAAGCTACTACTGAAATACGATCCTCCTGAAACACGGAGTGTTTTATTTTGAAAAGAAGCCGGATGTTTTATTTTGTGTCTGTGCCCAACTTCCTTTCCAGCACGGGTTAATCTGTGCTGAATTTATCCGCCATGCTCCGGCGTCCAGAAAAAATAGAACTCTTGTGATCAGCTGAGGAGTCCGGCGATCCGCAGAGGAACGGAAAGAAGTCGGTGTAAATTGACACGTTAACTTGAATGGTTACGATCAGCTACGATCGGAGGATACGACCTTTTAGGAGACGATCAGGATGTGGTTGAAATTGGGGGTGAGACCCCCTCAGGTTCAATCGTGCTCATGCCAGACTGTACAAACAACCAAGAACAATTTTCCATTTCAAACCTTTTACTGGGTTTAAAACAAATTTTCATTTAGATTTTAATTTTTGTCCGACGGTGACTCACCTGAACTGCTCTTGACCCCGTTGCTCAGTCCTTTGCCAGGGTTGTAACTTGACCTGGAGAGGTCATCCTCTTTGGATCCCTGTCCGTCTGACAGTCGAGACATACGAGAGCTTTTGTCAGCCTCCTTCTTCTTCAGCGAGGCGCTGCGAGGGGACGCCGTCTGTTTGACAGGCATGGGGGACCTCTTGCGCCTGGCGGGGGAGGACGATTTGGTTTTCCCCGAATTTTTCTTTAGGGTCTTGGTTTTTGGCTCTTTCTTCACAGAGCTATTGTCGATAGAGTCAGGATCCACCATGCACACATCCGGGCGTGGAGGGCGAGGGTAAGGGTCCATGAGGGGGGCAGGGGGAGGGTCAGGACTTCGCTTAGAGGAATGATGGCTTCCTCCCCCTGTGGCAGATAGTTTATCCACTGGCATGTAGTCTGCATCCTCGTCTGAGTCCATGTTCCTGTCCCCGGTAGCTGAGGGGTATTCCTCAGTACCTGGGGGCCCATCAGAGTCTGACTGAGAGGCCAAAGACTCGCTGACGGAGGTGGGCGGAGTGTCCTCTGTGGCCAGCCCCAGTCCTGCAGACATGCCTCCAGCCCGGTGTAGAGAGCTGCTGTCCTGGCTATGAGACTGCTGATGATGATGAGGCTGTTTGTGAGCCCTTCTTTTTATAGACAGGTCGTGCTCATCGCCCTCCTGTGATTGGTCACTCCTACGCCCTCGCTCATCATCATCCTCATCACTCGATAACTGCCGCATGCAGGGGTTGATGAAGGATGGGGAGAGGTCTTCTTTACGCTGCCTGCACTCAGAGGATGAGTATCCAGGAGAGGAGCGACTGGTGTAAGAGGACGTGGCACCCATGGAAACATGACCAGCAACATCCTGATCACTATCATCATAATCATCATCGTCATCGTCATCCTGCCCTCCCCTGCTGCACTCCTCAGCGTAGAACGGAGAGCGAAACGGCTGGTCAGCTGAGGAGAGTGAGAGTGGGCGGGCTGGGTGCTCCGGCTCCATCTCACACTCCTCTTCAAACTCGTCATCGTGACGGTAGTGTGGAGGAGAGTCTCCAGGCACCATCCCCATCTGGCTCTTGGACATCTCCCACTCGTAAGAGCTCCTGTAGCCTGTCGCTCCCTCTCTGGGCTCTGCCTTTGCAGGTCCTGATGCTCCACCGCCGGCTGCTGCTCCAGCAGGGAGGGAGGAGCCTGAGCTGACCTCTGTTGGGCCATTGGTGGTGTCTGGCTTGCTGACCTGTACAGGGGCAGTGTAGGAGCCCAGAACATCAGGCATTGCTCCTCCAATTTTTTCAGAAGAAGCCTGAGCAACAGGCTTGTCTGAACATGAGAGGTTACCAGCCAGAGTGCTGGACGGTGAGCTGCGAGTCATCTCACGCATGTAGGCCTCCTCGTCCTCCTCCTCCTCCTCGCTGCTCTCAGTCTCCTCAAAGTAATGTTTACCCTCGATGTCAGGGCGCGGTGAGGATGTGACCCCGAACAGAGCTGCACTGGCTGCCTCTTTGTCCTTGGAAAACTCTGCAGGAGGAGCGAACGGCCCTGCTGTGGCCCCAAAGCCAACAGCTGAGTCCAGCTTGGACCCTTCAGACCATTCAGGCTTATAGAAGCAGTCTGACTGAGGGCCTTTGTCTCTGTCTTCACCTAACGAAGTGACCGGACCCTTTTTATCCCCAGCTAACAGAGTGGGTGGAAGTGAGGGGATCTCATCAAACGGGCAGAGGGGTGTGAATCGGGCTAGACCGGAGGAGGGCTCAGCGGTGATGGTAGAGGTCATCTGTTTTTCAGACACTTCTATGTAGTCATCTTTGGTGGCAGCAGCGCTGGAGAAAGGAGAGTCTACAGCAGGTGAGTGTTCATCTTTAAAGGAAGAGTACTCAAAGATGGGCTCTGCAGGCGTCTCCAGCTCCTCTCCAAACTGACGGCTGGTGGAGAGGGAGCCGGAGGTGGAGGAGGAGTAGCTGTAGGCTGAAGAGGAGGAGTAACCAGGACCCGCAGTGGTGGTGTACTGGAAGCTTGTGTCTAGGGATGTCTTACTCAGAAGGTCTGGGGTCTTCTGCTTCTCAAACTCAGGATCAGGTCTGTCTTTCTGGTAATAAGTGTCCTGTGTGGATTTCAGAGTGAGATCCTCTTTGCCTTGGTCTACACCCTGCTTGGCTGAAAATGAGTCCTTCACAGCACCTCCATATGAGTACTCATACCCCGAGGAGTAGCCCGCTGAGAATCCCGTAGCCCCTAACTCTGTTGGTTTTTGGTTGAAGGATGCAGAGTCAGCCTTGTTGGAGCTGTAGCTGCTGTCCGTCTGGCTGGGCCTCCCCTGGCTGTTGTACCCGTACCCCGCCATGGAAACCATGAACTCAGGACGGTTAGACCCCAGCAGCTCACTGCATGGACTCTTCACTTCCTTCTCAGACTTCTCTTTGGCCCCTTTTTCCATATCAGAATCAACAGCACCTTCATCCTCATCCTCATCTTCCTCCTCCTCATCATCATCATCATCTTCATCAACAACATCATCATCGTAGTCCTCCTCATCTCTTGCTGTAAGCTTACGCATGTCAATCTCTAGACAGGCTCCTTTCTCGCCGTAGCCTGTGACGGCGGCTTTGTCTTGGTCCGTCAGGGAGGAGGTGAGGGGCTTTGTGCCGTCAGCCAAAAAGTCTTTCTTTGACGATAAGGAGGTGGATGAGGCCTCGGGGCGATCAGCCACTGATGGGAATCGGCTCCCTGAGCTGTAATCAAACAACTCCTTGTCTTTGACTTCCTTTTCAAACGGAGGAGAGGAGCTCTTAGAGTCCAGCCAGGAGGAGGCAGAGAAGGAGGTGAATCCTTCTGTTACTGGCGTCTTGGTTGTTGTTGTCAATGGAGAGGGGAGGTCCTGTTTCTTTGAGTCTCCCTCATCTTTGGCGTGGTCCTTGTCTGTTTTATCCAGAGACTCCTGGCGGTAGGAGTCAGAGTCCATGGAGCTGTTCTTGCTGTCGTAAACGTCGCTGTAGGAGAATGTCTTTCCGTGGACGTAGGGTGTGTCCTGTCTGATGTACACTGCTTTCTCTTTGGCCTCCTTCTCAGGAAAGTCATAGAGGCTAAAGTGAACACTTCTCTCGGGCTCTTTTAAAGAGCCGTCACTCTTGTCTGCACCACTATCTGTTGATATGGGCTTGGACCCTCCTCCAGTTGGAAAATCATCATCTCTTTCATCTTCATCCTCATCTTCCTCTTCATCTGAGTACATCACCTGAGGTTTTGTTTTCTCCGTGATGCTGATTGACACCTGTGTTTTGTCCGAAGTCTTGACCTCCGTTTCGCTCTTTGCAGATTTCGTCTCAAAGGTGAAGTCATCATCCAAGAAGCATCCCTCCTTCGCCTCCATGAGTTTGGCCGTGACGGTCGGTTTTAGATCCTTTTTGTCGTAACACCCGTCCACAACCACATCCTCATCCTCCTCTGATTCTTCCGAGGCTTCAGTGGCTGTTTTGTCACCGGGCAGTCCCATGAAGGAGGTGTTGTCAGAGATAGTGACTGATTTCTGGGCATCAGCTTTAGCGTTGGTCCCTGCATCTTCTCTGTCCTCCGTCCTGAAAGGTTTCTCCTCGGTCGGAGAGTAACCGCTGCTTGTGGGCACAGACTGTGTTGGGGAGGCCAGTCTCATGGTGCTGTCATCTGGACTCACACATCTTTCCTCGCTCTCCTGCCTGGAGTGGGACTCAAAACCCAAGGAGAAGGATGGAGGGGGTGAAACAGTCTTCAGACTGAAGAGACTCTGGTTTTCCTTGGCAGCCTGTGTGGTGAAGGGGGGAGGAGGTGCCGAGGGAGATTTCTCTTTCTGCTGGAGCATCATGGAGGCGGCGTGTTCATAACCCTCCTGGAGCTTACCCAGAGGGATGTCAACATTGGGAGTCTGGTCCTCGTCCTCTTCTTCCTCATCATCATCTTCCTCATGGACTGCCTTGACCTTGGAATCAGCCTCAATCTCAGGAATGTTGGGCTCATCAGAAGAAGGAGACTTGAAGCATTTGTCGTCCTCCAGAGAGGAGGTGGGAGAGATGGTTCCTGCTGAGTGCAGATAGTCCTTACCCTGGATGGCATCGGGGCGAGAGAGAGCGCTGTTCATGGTGTCAAGCATGAGAGAGTTCCTCCCAGCATCCTCGGTCTGAGGGGCCGTCACAGAGGTGATCGACTGGTCCTCGGCGACTGATGTGGCGAAGGATGACAGTTTGTCATAATCTGTGATGGAGGTGGCAGAGGAGATGTGCTCCTCCTCTGCAAGAGGAGCAGCAATGATGGCGGGGTAAGGAGCGAGCTCAGGCTCCTGACCTCCCACAAAGGTTTTGGGTTTGACATCAGAGACAGCAGAACTCTTCATCTCCTTTATACCATGCATGGAGTCAAAGGTGCCTGGGACATCAGGGACAGAGACATCGTAGGAGCCCACGTCATAGCGAAGCTGTGGGATCCTGTCCTCCGTGTCCTCGTGGATCTCCTCATCAGAGATGGTCTGCTCAGTCTCAGAGTAACCAGGGATGGTCTCGTCTTGGATGTAGGAGAACTGGTCTGAGGCAGACGCTGGGACCTGTCCAGGAGGTGCTGTGGCTGATGGAGGTTTTAGATCACTGGGCTTGGTATCCCACTCCTTCACAGTTTTGTCCTTCTTCACCTCTTCTGTTTTATACTTTAGGACCTCCTCATCCTCTGTTCCTTCGAGTTCAGCTTTCTCAATGACGTCGCCCTCCTCCTCTGAACTCTCGCTCTTCTTGGATCTGTCTTTTATGTCGGTCTTCACAGGGTATTTGTCGTATTTCTCCATTTTCTCCTCCTCATACTTCTTGTCAAAGCCAAAGCTTGCCATGCCTGCAGCCTGTCCTGATGCTGTCTTGTCTTTGTCCTTTTGGTCGGGGGATTTGGGTGAAGGAGGTTTGGTTTCAGTGGCTCTGGGTGTGACTTTTTCATCTGGGAAAATCAAAGAGGAAATATTTGTGTCCAGACCATGTCCAGAGATCACGTCGTTCTGGATCGGCACACTCTTTCCTTTGGACTGCTGTTCTTGTTTCAGAGCCTCAAAGTCCTCAGTCAGGTCCTCTGGAGAGGACACGATGGACCTGTCAGCCAAAGCTGCTGCTGCCACCTCCTCAGGGATGTTCTTCTTGGCGGGTTTTTTCTCACTGTCTCCTTCTTTCGCTGCTTTGTTTTTGTCCGTCTTGGGCTTTGCTTGAGTCTTGGCTTTATGCAGAGTTTTTCGAACCTCAGGTGTGAGCGGCTTCAGGTCAGGTTTGGTTATTTTTCTCAGCTCGGGTTTACTCGGGTCCTTCTTTTTGTCCTCTTTGGCTTTGCTTTCTTTTTTCTCTTCCTTCCTTATATTTTCATCTTTCTTTACCTCTTTTCTCTCTTTCTTGATTTCTTTCTTCTCCTTGTCCTTCTTTTCATCCATCTTGGATGCCTTTTCCTTCTTGGCAGCTTTGTCCTTGGATATTTTCTTCTTCTCTGACTTTTTGTCCGCAGCGGGGGCCACCTCACTGTTTTTCTGTTGTTTGGTGGCTTTCAGACTTTCACTCTTCTGTTTCTTCTCTTCCTTCTTCTCTCCTTTATTCTCTTTGGAGATGTTGCTCTTTGACTCGTCCTCCTGCCCGTCTTTCTTGGTGGTCTTGGAGTGCGGTTTGGGTGAAGATTTGAGACTCTCTTTGCTGTCGGTCCTTGATCTTATTTTCGTCTGTTTGAGGATGGGCGGAGCAGCACCTGATGATATGTCTTTTTGGGTGGCCACGGGGTATCGCAGGTAGTCCAGGTGTTTCAGTTTCTCCAGGCCCTCAAAGATTTTATTCTGTGGGGCGTTTCCAGGGAAGAGCACCCTGACAATCTTTTCTGAGGGACGGTGGGGGATCCAGACAATGAGTGCCGTCACTGAAGTCAAATAGGGGACGGATATCTCGCCTTCTTTGCCGTTGGGCAGTGTGATCCCGGTCTTGGCTTTGCTGTTCCCGGCCCATTTCTGCATGAGAAACTGCATCTCTTTGCTTTCCTTGACAGGGTTTAAGACATACATGTCCAACTTTCCCACTCCCAGTTTGTGGAAGAGCGTGATGGGTTCGATGGTGTTGCTGACAACCCTGTGAAGAGGCTCTGGTGTGATTCCGAGCTTATTGAGGTACTGCAGAGTGAGAGACGCTTCCTCAATGCTTCGCTTCACCTTCAGCGTGGACTCAGGCATCCGGAGCTTCTCTGGGACGTTAAAAAACACAATGCCCAGCTCGGGAGAGATCAGATTCTTCATCCAGTCTCCATTGCTTGAACCCGACCCTTGGTTGCGTTCCTCCTCCTGCTCAGCAATCTTTCTCTGGAACAGCCCGTTAATGCCTGGAAGGTTGTCTGCACCAATGTGTGTGAGCAGGACGGAGTCGATCCTGTCCAGGTGGCGGACCAGTTTCCAGAAGCAAGACTTGCGATCAGATCCTCCATCCACCAAGATGTTGAATCCGTTGACAGCGAACAGAGCAGAGTCCCCCCTACCTCCGGGGAAGATGTAGCAGCAGGGTTTGGACAGCTTCAGAAAACCTCCAGAGGTGGGGGGCTCCAAGAGGTCGAAGGATGACGGCACTTCCACTGTCTCTGAGACGTACTCCGTGAACTCTGTGACTCCGTCCATGTTGGGGAGGTGGGGTTCAGGGTTCAGACGGTATTCAAGAATATTTTGCAGTGACTGCTGCTCCTGGCTTTGGCCCAGGGAGCTCCAGCCCCCGTCCCCCTGACAGGAAACAGTAAGCCTGGACGGCTGTGGTGAGGAGGACCTGGAGAGGAGCTCAATCACCTGCAATCACACAAACAGTCACATCAGAAGCTTGTTTTTGTAGGGTTTGTGTGCTCTACAGAGAGGGGGCGCTCTGCTTACTTCAGGGTCTGAGATGATGTCTGAGAAGTGCTGCCAGGTGAACGCTCCACCCTGCAGTAGGATGTCTCCTCCCTGCTCAGAACTCTGGCCGCTCAGAACCAGCAGCTTCTGCCCCGCAGAGTCGGTGACCAGAGAGCGAATCTGTGAGGACAATCGAGACAATCGGGATATCTTTATCGTCACTGGACAAGTACGACAAAAACGAGGATAAGAGGGATGAAATGTTGATGTCAAACAGGAATGAAGGGGGACTCACCTCTGAAGCAGCGGCCTCTTCTGACGGGTTCACCAGCACCACAGTCTGTAACACGTCACTCTGATACTGCAGAGTCCTCTGACCTGAGGAGACACAGAGCAGACAAGGTGAGGACGATGGGACGGATACGGACCAGGAGAAAAGAGTGGAAACCGTCTGCTCCTGGAGAAACAACCCCTCACACTTCTGCAGGAACGCCTCAGTCTTTCCGGAGATAACGTCATCTCACCACCAAGAAATAAGAAGCTAGTGTTTCAGAGAGGAGGTCACTGTGCAGCCATCTTATATTCAACACTTTCACATAAGAAATAACTCACCCCTCCACCTTTCAGCTGTCCTCTCATTACTCTCTATAGTGGGTTTGAACATTTACTCAAAGCTATCATCAGTTCAGCTCATTAAACACACGTCTCACCCTGACCATCCTATCATGAGGGTCCAGAATGAACAGGGGGGATCAGTTTATCATATGAAGAGGATATTTAATAATGACTGAATTTCCTGAGAACATGCTGACGTCTGACGCAGCTCTGAATCTGATCTTAGCTCTTCAGCATAAAAACAAGATCTCTGTGAGGAACACGGTGTGACTGTATTTACTGAGAGAATAACGCCCTGTTTCCAGCATCTGCTGACACCATCATCCTCTCCCTCTCTCCCTCTCTGTCTCCCTCTCCCTCCCTCTCCCTCCCTCTCTTCACACTCAGGTCTGATCATCCTCCACCCTGCCCGTCTCCTCTCACGCTCACTTCCCGCCCTCCTCCCGACCTTCTTCATCCTGGAAATCACTCTTTTGTCGAACATTCACAACAATAACACTGAGTACAATCTCTAACACTAACCCCTGATTGGCTGTTGTCATGGCGACGCCTCTCTCAGGCTGTAGCTGCCAGCTGAGTTACACTGACCCAGTCTGAGCAAGGAGACGCATTGCAGCATTTCTGTTGGGGGGGGTGGTCACATGGTGCAGGAGGTGAAGAGGATGAAGAGGAGCTTCATCACTCATCTATATTTAGACTCTTCATCCTCCTACACAACATCAGCGAGCAGAGAGACTTTATTTCATCAAACCTAACAAACCAGAGCGCAAACATCTGCTCGGCACGCCACGAGAAACTGACGAGTCAAAGATCACAGAGACCATCGGGCCTGTGATTCAGGTTTGAACTGCAGCTACACCTGAGGACAGGTAAGAGTCAGGACCAATCAGCACATGCTAACATTTAGCATCCATTAGACCAGCATCAGAAACACAAATACAGAGTGTGAAAGTTTAAAGGCCTGACCCACATCCTGACTAAGAGTCACAGTCTGAGAATGCCAGATACTCAGCAAACAGAGACGAGCTGATCAAACCATGACAGGGACTCTGGATTTCACCATAACATAATAACATAACATAATATAACATAACATAATATAACATAACATAACATAATATAACATAACATAATATAACATAATATAACATAACATAACATATAATAACATAATATAACATAACATAACATATAATAACATAATATAACATAACATATAATAACATAACATAAAATAACATATAATAACATTACATAACATAATATAACATAACATAACATAAAATAACATATAATAACATTACATAACATAATATAACATAACATAACATAAAATAACATATAATAACATTACATAACATAATATAACATAACATAACATATAATAACATAATATAACATAACATTACATAACATAACATAACAAAGAGTAACATATAATAACATAATATAACATAACATATAATAACATAACATATAATATAACATAACATAACATATAATAACATAACATAACATTACATAACATAATATAACATATAATAACATAACATAACATTACATAACATAATAATATAACATATAATAACATAACATAACATTACATAACATAATAATATAACATATAATAACATATAATAACATAACATAACATTACATAACATAATATAACATAACATAACATATAATATGTATAATATGAATGATGTATCCAATGTAAAGCGCTTTGAGGGTCTCTGATAAAGCGCTATATGAAATCTGATGCATTATTATTATTATAACATAATAACATAATATAACATAACATAATAACATAACATAAAATAACATATAATAACATTACATAACATAATAACATAACATAACATAACATAACATAATAGGACATAATAGAACATCACACAATACGACGTATCATAACATAATATAATAAAACATCTCATTACAAATCAGACCATAGCATAGCGAAACATAATAGGACAAAACAACATGACAAAGCATAACTTACTATAACACAGCCTCAGGTTATACAACATAATGTTTCAAACACAACAAAAATATTAAATAATCCAACATGACATGACGCAACATTAGTTATAACTTGTCATGGTATTTTATGTTAAGTCATGTTTTCTAATGTCATGTCATGTTTAATTTTATCATATTATGTAATGTTATGTTACGTTGTTATTTCATAGTCTGATAAGTCATGTTGTATTTTGTTATGTAAGATTATGTTACATCATGTTACTATAATATTGTATTATATAACATAACGTAACGTAGCCAATGGAGCTCCATCATTGCACAGCAGTTACCACAACTTAATGTCAGAGGTCTGTTATTTCTCTTCAGCAGAAGGTTGTCATGACTGTTGCTATGGATACAGCTTCAAACACAGACTCTTAGGGAGTCAACCCTACGAATGGACAACAGCAGTTAAAACAGCTATGTTGGTTCTTTTCATAAAATCAGTGAGTTTACTGTTACCATGGAAACAGCTATAACCATGAGTATAATGGACTACTTTAACAGGAGAAAAATAAACATCTGACAGCAGTGTTATAATGTCAGAACGAACACTGGTTTAACATCTGTGTAGTCTGAGATTTATGAAAATATGAATCAGAGCACGGCTCACTCTGAGACGGTGGATCTACAGTGGTTTCATGGAGAGGAGTGTAATGGCCCTTCACACTAAAGCTGATCCTCTCTGTCACACAAAGAGGGGGAGGAGTGAACACGGTGCCAGCAGGTCCGGATCCTGAATCTATTCATGGTTTAACAATCAGTCCATTCAGACCTCAGAGTCGGTCTGAGCTCAGTGGGTCAGAGTTCACCAGAACACCCAGTACTCTCTCTGTTTCTCTGTTTCTGGAGCTCTAACTGACTGAGGAAGAAGGTTTAGAGCCTGACTGTGAGGGAGAGAGGGAGAGAGAGAGAGAGAGAGAGAGAGAGAGAGAGAGAGAGAGAGAGAGAGAGAGAGAGAGAGAGAGAGAGAGAGAGAGAGAGAGAGGGAGAGAGAGAGAGAGAGACCAATTTAATCTGAGGACAGCTTTCACCTCCGCCTGAATCCCAAATTTAAAGTCATGGTTGACGATTGTAGAGATCGGTAATTATTATGAACCTGGTTTCTATGGCGATCATGGTCCTATCGTGTGATCTCTGCAAAGTGAAGAGAATAAAGAACAGAAAAAATCTGTTCACCCTATCAGGTGCTAGGCTGCAACCGTCCCCGACAGCTCCCATTGGTCAATCTCCTGCTCCGCCTCTCCATCCAATCACCGTAGTTCCGACTCGTCCCCTCCCACTCTCCCGGCCACAATTTTTTTTTTTGTAGGACGGTAGGAGAAGGCCCTGCCCTCCTTCACCTCCTAATATTCTGTTCGATGTACAGAACATTTGGCTTGAGCGTGTGATGAGGCGGGAAGGAGGCGGGACTTTCCCCTCGGCCCTCCTCGGAGTAAAAGTAGCGTAGCAGCTTAGCTACAGGAGCTGTGATGGAGAAGGACGCAAAAAAAAAACAAACACTTCTGCTCGCCCCACCGCCAAGAGTGGGAAGAAAACGCAAACGCCGACAGAAGAAAGGGCGGAGTCAAAGAGGACATGTGACCACACGAGGAATCTAACGTGAATAACCATCGGGTCATCCTTGGAGCGGTGGAGAAAACAGACGCTGAGACAGCAGAGTTTTAGTTGAACAGGTCATTTTTATCTCCTTTTATCTCATGTTACATAAATAACTCTGATTAGTCTCTGACATGTCAACACGGTAGCTGTCCAGGCAGCTGCAGACGGCGCTCGCTCGCAGAGCTGGCGTTTACTGCCGCTAGTCACTAACAATCCGACATGGTGAATCCTATTTGAAGCTAGCGTAGGATCTTCTGACAGAGGGGGTGTGTCAGGGGGAGGGCGGTACAGGTTCAGGGGGCGGAGTTATGGAGGAACACAGAGGTTTGTGTGTGTGGGGTGGGGGGGAAGGACACTTTTTTCTGATCTACCAGGACTTTAATAAATACACCAGATGATTTTTTCTGGTTTCACCCCCCTGAGGATCCTTCAAGACCTTCAATTATTAATGTTTCACTTTTCCAGACGACCAACCGAACCTACACTTATCCCTCACCTCGAACGAATCACTCCCTATCCCTAACTTCCCCCAAACCATACATGTTCCTCTACCGCCCATTATTAGCATTACCGCACACTAGCTACACATTATCCCTTACCATACATTCTCCTTAACTACCCACTAATACATTATCCCCAACCAGCCACTACATTCCCCTTCACACTATACCTAACCTGCTGACATGGTATTATTCCTAACAGCTTCATAACCATGTGTTTATCCATAATCATCGATTAATTCTCCACCAATCCAACATTATCTCCAACCACCCACTGACCGTACATCGTCTCTGTTTTTGTCGTGTTTCTGCTGCTTGTGAAAATTTTGTGCAAACAGCCGAGATTCATGTGAGGACAGACTGACAGAAACAGGACAGGGTTTATATTTAGACACAGGCCTCAGGCATCCACCAACACAGACAGCAGGAACTGGACTACACTTCCCAGCATGCACCAGGGGGGGGCAAGTGTGTGGGCTCTGCCTGGATTTATTCCTTAAAGCTTCGAACACCCACTCTGTCCTACATCCTCCTCCTCGTCCTCCTCATCCTCGGGAGCAGAAAGAGAGTCATTGACTTAATGAAGCTAAGAGACAGAATCACAAGACAGAGGAAACACGAATAATCCACTAAAATAAAATCCAACATGTAATCCACTAAAATATAATCCAACATGTAAACCACTAAAATATAATCCAACATATAAACCACTAAAATATAATCCAACATATAATCCACTAAAATATAATCCAACATATAAACCACTAAAATATAATCCAACATATAAACCACTAAAATATAATCCAACATATAAACCACTAAAATATAATCCAACATATAAACCACTAAAATATAATCCAGAGGACTCACATCCCTGAGAGTAAAAACATTGTAGTTGTTCCCTGTTGTTCCTGCTCCTCTGTTTTCATTATTTTTATGTTCCTGTTTTTTTTTTTGTTTTTTTTACTGTTTGGTTTCTCAGTTTAGTTTTTAGTGTTTCCTGTTTTATTTTGTAGGAGTCAGTCCCTGTGTATCTCGTCTAATATTCCCTCTCTTGTTAACCTTTTACACGGCTCACATCCCTCATTCACACCGTTTCCAAACCCGTCTGATCCGCTCTGAAATCACCGCTCAGTCTCCTCAGACCTGAATCAAAGTCTCTGGTTTGTCCTCTGTCCGGGGAGGTTTGGAAATAAACCAGAATAAACCAAATAAACCATCCTGGAGCTCAGTACAGTGACAGCCTGTTACCTGTTCGTAAACTGATGAGACATGCTCACCTGACTCTTTGAAAGAACAAACCGTGTCCGTTTTTATCCAGTCTGAAGGTGCAGACATGTCTCAGCTGCAGAGCTGACGGGCATTCATGAGGGAAATTATCAGCCCTGCTGAGATTATTAGCACATTAAAGGTGGTCGTCATGGAAACATAGTTTGATATGATCCATTTCAAATGTTTGATTTATTCTGGAGACAGACTGAAAAACACCAGAAGACTGAAGCGTCCCAGCAGCTGCTGTAGATGCATGTCCTCCAGAGGATGAACCAGCTGACTGCTGCTGTCTTCAGATGACACTCAGTACGTTTAAGGCACAGCTCATCGGATCATAATACGTTTTTTTTATTGATGTGAAAGTGTCCTCCTCCCCAACACTAGGGGGCGATATGGGTCTTTTCAGCGGCGCTGTTTCCGACCCCATCCAACCGTCAACAACAACAGCAGGTCGGTGTCAGACGTCAGAAGTGTCTACAACTGCTGCTGGGCATTTTGGAGAAACAAGAAGATGGAGCATCGTACAGCGTTGTTTTTGTCCGACATGACACTAAAGGTGAGACCAACGCTACTCCTCTACTCTGGGGTTTTGTTACGGGGTCACGGGGGTTTCTCTGCAGTAAACGAATCACTGAATCATTAAAGGGAACGGTTCCTCTGATCAGTGTTTGATTCAAACATGGAGCAGGTTATCAAACGTTTATGTTAAATATCCAGTTTTTATTTAATCAGTGAGGAACCAAAGTGAAGTGCAGCAGACCGTCAGGATCTCAAACGTCTCACGTTGTGTTTGAGTAAGAATTGAACGGTTATCGCGCTTGTTTTCACACGTCTTCTTGATGTTTTTTCTAGTTTGTTTGTTTTTATTTGTTTACATGTTTGCTGCCCTAAAAAAACTGTTTTAGTGTGACTGACAGATGTACACGTTTAGACAGTTCACAGTTTTCTGTCTGAGATGTTTGAGAGCGAACATCCTGACAGACCGAGGAGAGCATGAGGAGTCAGAGGTGAAGGGGTGGAGCTCCGCTTGCAGTTGAGTGTGATTGGTTCGTTTGGCCTGGATCAATCAGAAGGGGGAGGTGTCTAAACGGTGGACTGTGATTGGTTAATGGGTGATTGTAAACAGTAACTGTAGGATTGTGAGCCGAGCTGCTGCTGCTGATCTGTAAATAGAGTCTGATTCAGTCTTTGAGAAAAACAGATTTCAGTCTCAGTGCGAGTCTGTGAGTCACTTTGACTCTGAGTGAATCAGCAGGACCAATCACACCAGCTGACTCCTTCAAAATAAAGTACCAATCATTAAACACCAGCTGACTCCTTCAAAATAAAGTACCAATCATTAAACACCAGCTGACTCCTTCAAAATAAAATACCAATCACTAAACACCAGCTGACTCCTTCAAAATAAAATACCAATCATTAAACACCAGCTGACTCCTTCAAAATAAAATACCAATCACTTAACACCAGCTGAAAACGACTCCTTCAAAATAAAATACCAATCACTAAACACCAGCTGAAAACGACTCCTTCAAAATAAAATACCAATCATTAAACACCAGCTGACTTCTTCAAAATAAAATACCAATCATTAAACACCAGCTGACTCCTTCAAAATAAAATATAAATCATTAAACACCAGCTGACTCCTTCAAAATAAAATACCAATCATTAAACACCAGCTGACTCCTTCAAAATAAAATACCAATCATTAAACACCAGCTGACTCCTTCAAAATAAAATACCAATCATTAAACACCAGCTGACTCCTTCAAAATAAAATATAAATCAGTAAACACCAACTGAAAACGACTCCTTCAAAATAAAGTACCATGGTTAAACACCAGCTGACTCCTTTAAAATAAAGTACCATTTATCAAACACCAGCTGAAAAGACTCCTTCAAAATAAAATACCAATCATTAAACACCAGCTGAAAACGACTCCTTCAAAATAAAGTACCATGGTTAAACACCAGCTGACTCCTTCAAAATAAAGTACCAATCATTAAACACCAGCTGAAAACGACTCCTCCAAAATAAAATATAAATCAGTAAACACCAACTGAAAACGACTTCTTCAAAATAAAGTACCATTTATCAAACACCAGCTGAAAATGACTCCTTCAAAATAAAACCAGAGTTTGTCAGAGCTCTGTTTAAAGATTTAGATTTAGACTTTCTTTATTTGTCATTGCACAGAATATAACACAGCAGTCATGTCTCTCTTTAATGAAACATCATTGTTTGTCTTCCATATCACAGCATGATAGTTTTAATTTAATGTTCAGAAAAAATCAAATTAAAACTAAGGGTAAAATAGCAGCATGCTGAGTAATATTGCACTTTCTGGAGGTAGAGTGGTAGTGGAATAAAAACCAAATAAATAAAAGCACATATAAAAAGATATATGTTCTTATTTACACATAATAAATAAAAAAAAAATAGGAACACCAGCTTTGTTTTTGCTTTACATTTAAATACAGATATCTCCTCTGTCATTATTTAAAGCTCTTTCTGTGGATTTTTTATGTCAGTCTGGACATTTTTAACATTCCCAGTTTTTTTTATGTAGTTATTTTCAGCCTCTGAATTCCTGTTAAACGGTTCAGGATTTCATCCACACAGATACTTGAGTTTAGTGTCAGCTCTGTTAAAGTGACCGCTCTGTGGTCCTCCAGCAGACTGAGCAGCTTATTATGTTAATTAACTTTAACCTCTTTAATCTGACGGCTTCATATCTCAGCGCTCGCTCACAAACTGTCAGAGGGTTTAAAGAGTCCGAGGACCAGCTCTGAGTCCAATCAGAGAGCAGCTTCACCGGGCTGGATGGATCAACAATTAATAAAATAACATTCAAATCTGTTTAAAATTTTCATGTACAAACAAGGAAACTTCAATAACTCCAATATGAAACCATTAATTGGATCCTGCAGGATAACAGAGAGCAGGATCATTCAGCGTGAAGATGAGTGTGTCTGCAAAACTAAAGTGACTCAAAAAGAGGTGAAAAAAACGACCTTGACTTTGTGTGTCAAAGCAGCAGAATGACCTTTGAACCCTCTCCTGTAAGGTCAGGTACCTGATCTCCTTCTCACCTGGACTAACAGCTTGATAACAGATTTACAAACCAGTGAACACTGTGAGCTTCAACAGAGCCGACAAGATCTGACAGAGCAGCGTGTGTTCTCACACTTCTGTTTGCAGCATCATCTCAGTCAGGTACAGGTGTGAGATCAGGAGTCAGTACAGTGTATGAATGATGCAGAAACCCTCCAGTGAAAACACACCTGCAGTAACACACCTGGAGGAGAACAGATCAGGATGTGCTCAGGTGGATGTGAGAGTGATCTGCTCTCCTGTCTCCATCTACTCTCTCCTTCTGAAGCTGCTGAGATCAGCACTCTGACTGCCCTAAAGCATGCTGGGAGCTCTCAGGAGGGGGGGGGGGGGGGGGGGTATCTGTTGTTGTCAGGGAAACCTGATCCTCAGTCCTCCCCCAGTCCTCCTCCTCCTCAATGAAGGATGAAGAACACTCAAGGACATTTCAACTACTTCCTGTCAAGCTCGTCAAAATAAAACACGGCCCTGTGACCGTCTGCTGGAACCAGAATCAAGGTCTAAAAACACCAGGAACTAAATCTGGACCAGGAAAGGTTCAGTCCGTATCTGCAGACCTGAACAGATCCAGATTCTTCTACCACTTTCAAACTAATATTTAGGGTTTTTTATACGCTGTATGGTCTGATCCTTCTTAGGTTTGCAAAGATGTAGGGCTGGGCGATAAAACGATAATGATATATGTCAAAAACTAATGTCCCTCAATATCAATATCAAACATGATCAATATCCTTTTCAATAGTCGTCATTCTGCGATGTTTTGGTCGACTATACGAACAGCCAATGAAAAGGGGAGTTTCTCCGGGTCTGAACCAATCATGTGCTGAATTACAACCAAATGTCAAACAACTGCAAAGTCGTAGCAGACAGCAGCTACACCCAACTATAGCAGGATGGAGGACAGGTGTGCTCCACCCTCTCTGAACAGAGCGGTCAATGACCTGACTCATGAAGACGTCTGCAGAGTCTGTGGACAAACAGCAGCCATGATTTTTCTCTCATCGTCGTCTGGCTGATGTCGGACTAAAGAATCATACATTATTTTGACTTTCTTCTCATGAGCCTCTGAATATAACTGTCAATAATCTGAAGGTTTTGATTGGATCAGATCTCCCATCACTGAGTAGAGCGATAACAGAAGTGTCGATCTTTATCAGCGATCACAGACGTTGATTATCAGATCACCCTCACACTAATAACAGATAAATCAACTCTGTTGCGTGAGTTTGTGCAGATTATCTGAGCTGTCCGTCCGTCCGTCTGTGTCCGTCTCTATTTTTAGTCTCTGCTGTTGCATCAGTCTGAGGTTATTCACAGAGTCGGCCTAATCCTGCTCTCTGAGAAATGATGACATGATCAGAGCTCTGAACTCTCAGCTGCCGCCTGCAGCTCTCACACCCAGAGACTCAAAGACTGCGAGAGCAGGAGCCGCCGCTGCTTCTTTTTCTTCTGCAGCTTTAAAATCAGGTCACCCAAATCTACTGAACCGAAAACACGGATGCAGAGCGAGTAGAGAGTACAGCTCCATGAATCAGAGAGCTTTTACCTCTCGGATGGATTACAGAGCAGCTGCAGGCCTCAGTCCGACTCTAAACTGCACCATCATCATGCGGGGAGCAGCCATGTTGGATCACAGACATTCACAGACATGTTCCCTTTTCTAACAGATCTGAACCCTGAATAACCATCCAGATCTACTACAGAGACGCTTTTTTATACCTGCTGGTAAATAAAGAGGTCATTGGACTCTTATTTGAGGAGGAGCAGGCATTAAAACACGACGCCAGATAAAGTTACAGAGATGAAGACAACAGGTAGGACAAGTTCAGGTTCTTCAGAGGATTCACTCTGGTCTCCTGTTCATCAGTCATTTTAGTGTTTTGGTCCTAGGGCTGGACGATAAAACCAAAAAGAAATATATCAAAAACTAATTTCCCTCAATATCAATATAAAACATGATCAATATGCTTTTCAACAGTCGTCATTCTGACATGTTTTGGTCGACTATACGAACAGCCAATGAAAAGGGGAGTTTCTCTGGGTCTGAACCAATCATGGTCTGAATTAGAACCAAGTATCAACCAACTGCAGCGTCGTAGCAGACAGCAGCTCCACCCAACCATAGCACTTTAACAGGTGAAGCCGACAGCACTGTTGGTGAGAAACAAAGAAAATGAGTGCTACCCCCGACAGAAATGACCATGAAGGCTCAACAGATGACCACATCAATGTCAACCACAACACTGGCGTTAGGAAAACGTCGGTGGTGTGGAGGTATTTTGGTTTTTGGAGGTCGGACATGAAGCAGAGTAATGTGGACTGTAAATTATGTCGAGTACATGTTCTCACAAAGTCGGGGAATACCTCAAATCTTTTTCACCACCTGAAGCAGCGCCACGCCGCAGAGCACGCGCAACGCAAAAGGTTACAAACCCCGAGAGGAGCGAGGAGCCGAAACAGACGACCATTCAGTCGGCTTTCTCTAGAGCGACGCCTTACGACAAAACGCCAAAGAGACACAAAGACCTCACAGATGCAGGAGATTATTGTGTTGGAAAAGACATGAGACCAAGAAACACGGTTAGATTTTTATATCCTGATATTGATCCATATCAGCTGATAGGAAAACAAATATATCATGATAAACTTTTTCACATATCGTTCAGCCCCAGTCTTGGTGTAGATGTTTGATGTTAGCTAACCTTCATACAGAGATCCTCCTCATGAGAACTGGAGGTTGTTTTGGAGGTCTGTGTTCCTCCTGTTTTTGCTCTTCATACCAACTATTCGGTCAACACTCAAACGTTTGAACCAAAACCAGAATTCTTCCATTTCATGGTCTAGAGCCCAAACGCAGTCTAGAATCAGTGAAAAGAGATTGGAGATAGTAGATTTCTATTTATATCCAGCAGAGGTATACAGATCAGGATCAGGATCAGGATCAGGATCAGGGCCGGGCTCTTTCTGCAGCTGTCTGTCTGTCTGTCTGTCTGTCTGTCACACAGTCTTGAAAAGCTCAGCTGCTGAGGAGGAAAACCTGTTGAGGTTTATTTATTTCTCTCCTCTAACTCAAACCTGATTGGTTAATTCTCCTCAGACGATAAACAGAAACTAGAACACTTCCGACACCGAACCCTGCAGCTCCTTTAGATCCTTTCTTCACAGACACACAAATATAAATATATTCATATGTTTATAACCTTCATCTGCTGACATGATTTGGACCACGGGGCAAACGTACCGCCCATCCTAATGTCCACACCCCGGCAGTAACCCCCCAAAATCAGACATAAATCATGTCAAATGTCAAAATCTATCTCCATTCTGTAAAAAGACAAAGATTTAGTTTAAAAACAGGGTGAGCCGCTCTATACCATTCCCTGACAACTCTGTACATGACTTATTGTATTTAGATTTGGGGAAACACTTATAAAACAAATACAAACTCAATATTTACAAAAGCGAGCCGTAAGAGTCATCTGCAATAAACATGACGGTGAATCAACTTCCTTAAATTTATGAAAATTCAAAGACCGAGTAGTTTACCTGTAGATGATTGGTAGATTAACCTGTGAACTTTATTGTCTTTTCATATTGTGTCTTTTTTAACCTTTTACATTGTTGGTTTTATTACTCAAAATTTTCTGTATTTTAAATCCTTTTTTTCTTTGTAAAGCGTCTTTGAGCTCCTGTAAAAGCGTGTTATACATAAAATTTATTATTATTATTAATTAATTTGATCACAATACAAACCCTGTACAAAGTCAAAAACTGAGCTTTACCACAACATGTCCTGTTAAAACTGAGGGACTCTCATTACAACCTCAGAGGCTGTGGATTTTACAGAAACCGAAATTCTCTGATTCTGATTCTGAAAGTGCGAACAAGTGTCAAACATTTCTGTGTGTCTGTAAAAAGGGGACGAAAATCTGGAACGACGGTCCGACTGTGGACATGAGAAAATGTAGAACTCTGGTGAACTTTAAGAGACTTCAGAAGAATCATGTTATTTCTCAATATTGTCGAGAAAATGACGTCTGATGACGGATGTAAAGTGTAAAACATGTTGATGACTCTCTCTGACCTGAAGATTGAAAATAGATTAAAGTGTTGATATTAGTATAAAGAGAGTATCTGTATAATGGACTCCATGTTTGGTTTAGGGGGAGGGTCTTTATAAGCATTACTTCTTCCTGCATCCTTTCAAATATATAATACTGAAATAAATAAAACCATTCATTCATTCATTCATTCATTCATTCAGATGAACATATGTGCAGCGTTGGTTCTTGCTCTGATCGATCATCATGTTTTCATGAACGATCTTTAAACCTGATGTTTCTTCAGACACCGATGAGGAGGATGAGGGTCAGTCAGGAGGTCTGCCTCTCCTTTTTTAATCTCATTCACAGCAGAAAGACGCATTTAAAGGACAATTCTGTGTATTTAAAGCTCTATGATACAGGATGACCTCAGGATTTCATCTATTTCGCTGTGACAGTGAACGCACCACATGCAGATTTACCGTATAGAGAATACTAATATACTGTATAAACTGACTGTTACACTAAATGTGTGTGTTTGAGTTAAAATGATGTTACTCACGGTGTTTGTGTGTCTCTCTCTCTGTGTGTGTGTTTGCAGTCTCAGGCCTCAATCTCACACACTGATCCGATCATGAAGCAGACATTCCTCTGCAGCCCTGTCCACGTCCACACCTGAAGACCACCGACCCACAGACCGACCGACCGACCGACCGACCGACCGACACAGTCCAACCGAGCAGCAGCGGACCGATCCCCCGCCCTGCGAGCAGCCTGAGCCGGAGAAACACCGGAGAGAGAGAGCGGAGACACGGCGGAGAGAGGCAGCGCGGATCAGTGATGGAGGGAGGAGGAGGAGGAGGAGGAGGTGGAGGAGGGAGGGGCTGAGGATGCTGCTGCTGCTGCTGCTGCTGAGGATGAGGATGATGAAGGCCTGCTGCTCCAGCTCTACACCTACACTCTGCTATCTGCCGCCTCCTGCTGCATTCACGGACCGTCTGACATGGAAACGTTTATGTAAAGGCTGCAGAGATGGAGCTGCGTTCAGGTGCATCAGGAGAAAAAGGCTTTCCATGCAGCTCAGCGAGTGTTGTTGACCTGAATCACAGCAGACCTCTGAGTATTTTACCCCAAACGAAAGAGGACTGAACTCCACCCTCTAACATGATGTCTTCATGGTTTTTAAAGCAGAAACACACGATCATGAGAGTGAACATCATGTCTCTGCAGAACAGAGCTGCTGCAGTCTGACCTGAGCAGACATCAAAACAGAGAAATCATCCATTTACATCCATTTAATTTGACCATCCAGCACAGATTATCAGACCCACATGATGGATTTATTCTCTTAATCTGCTCCCTCTGGAGTTTCGTTTTAGGAGGGTAACTTCAGGCTAAAATAACTCTGAGTTACAGAGAGACTCTGATTATTATTGGAGCCAGAAAGAGTTCGTTTTTTAGTTTTTTCGCTAAATGATGAAAGACAATATAAAGACAACATGGTGTATTCTGAATGTAATTCCGATATCGAACACTAGGTGGCGCTTTTACCTTTGATGAGTGTGAAGCTACAGTTGAAGAGCTATGCTGCGTTCGAGTTACCTCAGAAATCAAATGTCGTAAAACCGTTTAAAAAAAATTTGAAAAGTAAAATTGGAGGCCTGAAATGAGAGGGCTACATCTATAAACGCTATTTTAACACTTGCTTTATATTCGGACGAGGCAAGTGCGAAAATAACTTTCCACCTCCGATTTTGCTTTTTTCCAACTTGGTACCTGAAACGCTGAGAACTCGGGTGTGACGTCATTTCAGCTCAGACATCTGACTTCCGAGGAATAAATTTGAGTCCAGGTTTTATTTTTTATGGTTCAAACTTATAACATGTGAGGCCACGCCCCCTGCTTACCATACCCGCTGTGGCTCAGTAGTAGAGTTGGATAAATCACAGAGTCGGCAGTTAGCGCGTTAATGTAAAGAAAAAAATATAAAGGTTAGAGTTTGGCGAATGAGAGGTGCAGCTGACCCGGAAATGGAGAAAATACCAAGAGAGATTTGGCTTCAGATTCAGACAATGATTGGAGGCGGAGCCACGTTGTCCATAATATATAAACTGTGTGTAGAATGGACACCGTCTGCCTCCTCCTCTCTGTGAGAACAGCGCCCTCTGGTGACGGGCTGCAGTATAGGTCATAAACCCCGCCTCCTTATGGAGCTGTGGACAAACTTTATAAATGAATGACACAGAATATAAATGCCAAATGTGTAAAACGCTACTGAACAATGTTGGTTTCAGGAAGTGGAGAAAAAAAACAGAATTACCGAGAACTTTTCGGCTTCAAATCTGTAAACTGGAGGAAGGAGGAACCAAGTTGTCCAGAGTATGAACAGTCTATGTCAGGGTTAGACTCACTACAAGAATAGCCTCTGGTGGACAAAAGAGGAACTGCATTTTTTAGGTCTTCATCTTAGAGACTGAGGGACAAACTGAGAGACAGAGTGTTGGACTGAGTCTCGGTGTGAATCATTTGAACCCGTCCTCTCAGAGTCAGAGTCAAAGTTTAGGGTCAGAGCAGACGGACAGAGACCGTCTGAGGGTCTGAGTCAGTGAGCGTCGGTCAGAGACGGACAGAAATAACTCAAACAGAGTTAAAAGTGTGTCCTCTCAGATCCCCATCAGGGTCACTCTGCAGCTGTTCAATATCACTTACTCACACACACATTTTCTTACAACTTCAAAAATGATTTATGGGGCTTTAAGTTCTCAGGATAGTTTTCTTTTTATACATGAATACGGTGTGAAAATCAGCTGTTCAGGAGGAGATCGACCCTCACTTAGCATCTCCAACTCAACCCCCCCCGACCAGCTGATCGACCACGCCCTGATCTGCAGAGCGACAGTGTGTTCCTACGCTGCTGGACAATTACATCACTACCTTCTAACACACACACAAACACACACACACACACACACACACACACACACTGCGCAGACGTCAGCTGATGCAGATCATTGCAAATGTCATGAATGGGTCTGATCAGTCAGTGTGTGTGTGTGTGTGTGTGTGTGTGTGTGTGTGTGTGTGTAGATCAGCTGCTCTGTGTGTGTGTGTGTGTTCAGTATCAGTGTAAAGTGTATTTTCATGTGTTAATAAAACAGTATTTATACTAAAGTTAACCTCCACAGATACTGATCTATACTCAAGACAATACAGCCAGCTCTCACTGTGTGTGTGTGTGTGTGTGTGTGTGTGCGTGTGTTTCAGAGGAACGTGAGCTGATTAATAATTCAGAGTGTGTTATTGATCCTTCAGCCTCTCTGCAGTCAGCGGGGAGGGGCTGAACATGGACTGAACGCACACACATCATATCCTACCTGAACTCATCAGCTGTGTGTTTATAATGTTTCACCTGCTGACGTTACATTACTGCTCCCTGTGTGTGTGTGTGTGTGTGTGTGTGTGTGTGTGTGTGTGTGTGTGTGTGTGTGTTTGTACAGTCTGTTCTCTGCAGCAGGCGCCTCTCTCTCCTCTCTCCGCTGCAGTCTGCAGTCACTCTCAGCTGTTTTCACTCTAAATATATCCTGTTGGTTTTTGGAGCTCCGCCCACTGACTCACCTGCTGTCAGTCAGAAAGCTCACCTGGTCATGTATCGATCTGCTTATTGCAGCAGCTGCTGAACATTGATTGTGTTTGGTGTCTAGGCCCCGCCCTCAGAATAAGTTTAGGGGACACTAACCTTAACCCCCGACCTCCACCTTCATCCTGATCGTCTCCTAAAAGGTCGTATCCTCCGATCGTAGCTGATCGTAACCATTCAAGTTAACGTGTCAATTTACACCGACTTCTTTCCGTTCCTCTGCGGATCGCCGGACTCCTCAGCTGATCACAAGAGTTCTATTTCTTGTGAGTTCTCACGATTATTACTGTCCGTAATCCGCCATGAAATTCACCTCACAAACGGATCCGTTATGAATTGGCGTACAGCGAAAATCGCCATCGATCCTGATGCGGTGAAAATTGAGGGTTAACCCCCCAGGCCTGGTGGTGGTAGTGGATGCTTTGAGGATTCATAGTGAGTGTTTAATGGTGGTGTTGGATCATGGTGGTAGAAGGTGGATGGTGGTGGTTGGTTGGGGTGGTGTCAGATGCTGGATCGCTGCTCGGTGAATCCTGGATGATGTTGATGTACGGAGGTTATATGGTGACATTACACGCTAAGAGATGGTGAAGAGCTGAAATCCAGAAACCAGCATTCAAGGACCGAGCACTTCAGGAAACTACAAGGGAGACTGTGGCACTACAGAACCAGGACTCAGAACCGGACACTGTGGGACCAAACATTTAGGAAACACATTTCAAAACCCTCTGATCCAGAACAAAGCACCGCAGAACCAAGGAGTATTGAACCCCGCAACCCAGAACCCAGCAACCCAGAACCCTGCAACCCAGAACCCAGCAACGCAGAACCCAGCAACCCAGAACCCCGTAACCCAGAACCCAGCAACCCAGAACCAAGCAACCCAGAACCCAGCAACCCAGAACCAAGCAACGCAGAACCCAGCAACCCAGAGCCCAGCAACCCAGAACCAAGCAACCCAGAACCCAGCAACCCAGAACCCCGTAACCCAGAACCCAGCAACCCAGAACCAAGCAACGCAGAACCCAGCAACACAGAACCAAGCAACCCAGAACCCAGCAACCCAGAACCCCGTAACCCAGAACCCAGCAACCCAGAACCAAGCAACCCAGAACCCAGCAACCCAGAACCAAGCAACCCAGAACCAAGCAACCCAGAACCAAGCAACCCAGAACCCAGCAACGCAGAACCAAGCAACCCAGAACCCTGCAACCCAGAACCCAGCAATGCAGAACCCAGCAACACAGAACCCAGCAACACAGAACCAAGCAACACATTTCTGAAAGCCGCACTCCAGAACCAAGCATCTTTGCACCCAGAATTCCAGAACCTGGTCCACTAGAACCCAGCATTCCAGCACATCATATTCTAGAAACCAAACTGTCAAGAAAACAGAATTCAAGAACCAAGCATTTCAGAACTCACCGTTCTAGAGGCCCCTTACACTGTTGCCAGCACAGTGTTCACTGACACACTTACAGACAGACAGACAGACAGACAGACAGACAGACAGACACACAGACACACAGACACACAGACGGACAGAGACAGTGTCTGGGTGTCTCAGTGGGCTCACAGAGCTGAGGTCAAATTAGACACTGATGCTGAAATATTCAGTCGTATTGATCCTCTGATTGAAAACCATCAATACGACTGAATGTCCTCAGCTCTGTCTCTGAAAAGAGGACACAGACAGAGAGACAGACACCTCCTCATAGAGAGGACAGAGACTATGATTGGTGATGTTGAAATGTTGAAACTGACCTTTGACCTGTGAGGAGAACTGTGCCGTGTGTCTGCTCTCAAACAGCTGCAGCTCTTTGTTCAGGTCACACACCTCCAGATCAATGCTCCATGAACGCAAACCTGTAGAGAGGGGACAGGTGAGGACAACAACGCTGAGGACAGGTGAGGACAACAACGCTGAGGACAGGTGAGGACAACAACGCTGAGGACAGGTGAGGACAACAACGCTGAGGACAGGTGAGGACAACAACGCTGAGGACAGGTGAGGACAACAACGCTGAGGACAGGTGAGTTAAATCTACACTGAGGACAGGTGAGGACAACAACGCCGAGGACAGGTGAGTTAAATCTACACTGAGGACAGGTGAGGACAACAACGCTGAGGACAGGTGAGGACAACAACGCTGAGGACAGGTGAGGACAACAACGCTGAGGACAGGTGAGTACAACAACGCTGAGGACAGGTGAGTTAAATCTACACTGAGGACAGGTGAGGACAACAACGCTGAGGACAGGTGAGGACAACAACGCTGAGGACAGGTGAGGACAACAACGCCGAGGACAGGTGAGTACAACAACGCCGAGGACAGGTGAGGACAACAACGCCGAGGACAGGTGAGGACAACAACGCTGAGGACAGGTGAGGACAACAACGCTGAGGACAGGTGAGGACAACAACGCTGAGGACAGGTGAGGACAACAACGCTGAGGACAGGTGAGTTAAATCTACACTGAGGACAGGTGAGGACAACAACGCTGAGGACAGGTGAGGACAACAACGCTGAGGACAGGTGAGGACAACAACGCTGAGGACAGGTGAGGACAACAACGCTGAGGACAGGTGAGGACAACAACGCTGAGGACAGGTGAGTACAACAACGCTGAGGACAGGTGAGGACAACAACGCCGAGGACAGGTGAGGACAACAACGCTGAGGACAGGTGAGTTAAATCTACACTGAGGACAGGTGAGGACAACAACGCTGAGGACAGGTGAGTACAACAACGCTGAGGACAGGTGAGGACAACAACGCTGAGGACAGGTGAGTACAACAATGCTGAGGACAGGTGAGGACAACAACGCTGAGGACAGGTGAGGACAACGACGCTGAGGACAGGTGAGGACAACAACGCTGAGGACAGGTGAGGACAACAACGCTGAGGACAGGTGAGTTAAATCTACGCTGAGGACAGGTGAGGACAACACTGAGGACAGGTGAGTACAACAACGCTGAGGACAGGTGAGGACAACAACGCTGAGGACAGGTGAGGACAACAACGCTGAGGACAGGTGAGGACAACAACGCTGAGGACAGGTGAGGACAACAACGCCGAGGACAGGTGAGGACAACAACGCCGAGGACAGGTGAGTACAACAACGCTGAGGACAGGTGAGGACAACAACGCTGAGGACAGGTGAGTTAAATCTACGCTGAGGACAGGTGAGGACAACAACGCTGAGGACAGGTGAGGACAACAACGCTGAGGACAGGTGAGGACAACAACGCTGAGGACAGGTGAGGACAACAACGCCGAGGACAGGTGAGTACAACAACGCTGAGGACAGGTGAGGACAACAACGCCGAGGACAGGTGAGGACAACAACGCTGAGGACAGGTGAGTACAACAACGCCGAGGACAGGTGAGGACAACAACGCTGAGGACAGGTGAGTACAACAACGCTGAGGACAGGTGAGGACAACAACGCTGAGGACAGGTGAGTTAAATCTACGCTGAGGACAGGTGAGTACAACAACGCCGAGGACAGGTGAGGACAACAACGCTGAGGACAGGTGAGGACAACAACGCTGAGGACAGGTGAGGACAACAACGCTGAGGACAGGTGAGTTAAATCTACACTGAGGACAGGTGAGGACAACAACGCTGAGGACAGGTGAGGACAACAACGCTGAGGTAAGGTGAGGACAACAACGCCGAGGACAGGTGAGTTAAATCTACGCTGAGGACAGGTGAGGACAACAACGCTGAAGACAGGTGAGGACAACAACGCTAAGGACAGGTGAGGACAACAACGCTGAGGACAGGTGAGTAGAACAACGCTGAGGACAGGTGAGATAAATCTACGCTGAGGACAGGTGAGGACAACAACGCTGAGGACAGGTGAGGACAACAACGCCGAGGACAGGTGAGGACAACAACGCTGAGGACAGGTGAGGACAACAACGCTGAGGACAGGTGAGGACAACAACGCTGAGGACAGGTGAGGACAACAACGCTGAGGACAGGTGAGTTAAATCTACGCTGAGGACAGGTGAGGACAACAACGCTGAGGACAGGTGAGGACAACAACGCTGAGGACAGGTGAGGACAACAACACTGAGGACAGGTGAGGACAACAACGCTGAGGACAGGTGAGGACAACAACGCTGAGGACAGGTGAGGACAACAACGCTGAGGACAGGTGAGTTAAATCTACGCTGAGGACAGGTGAGGACAACAACGCGTCTCTTTCTTCGAACTCAAATCCTTATGAACTCAAACTCAGGACTCACCTGCTGTAAGGTTCAGACTCACCTGTGTTTGTAGGGCTGTATTGTATTTTTTATACTGTACTCTAACAGCACGTCTGACTCTGTTTTATCGACTCCTCTGCCTTCTTTAACACTCTTTGTAAACTTCTTTATTTCTAATATTCTGCCCTTTTTACTAACAGTAGTTTCTTATTTGTTCTCATTCATGCCTGTTTCTGTCCTCCTTCTTCTAACGTTTGTACTTTCTAAAGCAGATGTGTAAAACTCTAATGACCAAATTCCCCCTGAGAATAAATCCAGTGTTCTGATCCTGATTTTGACAGAGCTCACCTGAGTTTACTGTCAGTCAGTAAGAACAGGAGCAGAACTCCAGCTTCAGTCTGAATTCACACAGATCCTCGGAGGACCATCACATTTCAATTTCATGTTTTTAAAGATAGTTTGTTTATTTGAGATGTTTGACACGAGTTGTTGGACAAACGTCAGCATCCTTTATCTCCATCATGATCTGTGGCCGGGTCATGATTCTGGAGATCGTCTCTACCATCACTGAGAACAAACCTGCATGTATTACAACCTTGAAAAACAGCGTATAAACTGATTAGAATAGAATCTGATCAGATTTGAAGGGCTGCGGATGACTGAAGCTGAGCTGATGGACGCTCTGCTGCAGACTGAGCGCGCTCACACGACCTGAGGAGAACAGATCCTTTTTTATCTGACGGTCACCGATTTAGAGACGCAGATTGAGAGGGCAGAGAGCTGCAGACACGGGTGAGAACATCTTTCAATACAGGAGCAGGTCTGAGGAGCTGCAGGAAGCTCTGAGCTGAGTCTCACACACACACACACACACACACACACACACCTCACCTTGCTGTATCTGCGTCCTGACGGCGTCCAGGTGATGACAGGTGGCGATCTCTCCGATCAGGATCAGCATGCGATGCTTTCTCAGCGGCTCCGCGCTCGTTGCTGCTGCTTCCGTCTCCATGGTAACAGAGCCGCCGGTCGACGCCGAGCCCGTCTCCATCTCCATGACAACTGCATCCAGAGCAAGCACCATGACGGTGCAGGACGAGTGGGGTGGGCAGAAGGGGCGTGGCCCTGTGCTGGCTGAGCGTACGATTGGGTGGAAGGTGATGTGGCTATTTGACGTCTGAGCGTCTGATTGGATGAGGGAGAGATGAAAGATTTAATGAGGATCATATTTCATCAAAGTATCAGAGTGAAGAGAGGAATTTATTCACTGTAGATAAAAACCATCATGTCAGACACGTTCAGGTCCCCACAGACGTTTACCCACTCACAGAGTTTGAGTGTTTTCATGAACTCACGGTCACGGCTTTGACTCTCCTCAGTTTGTCTCATTTCCTCAGATTCATGACTCTCTGTGTCTGCTGTCTTGGTTTCACTCTCATCACATTATAGAGAAAAAAAAGAGTTAACTTCAGACTGATGAGCTCAGGTGATCGTCTTTTTCTCAAACATTAGAGTAACCTGGCAGTTTCAGCTGAACCCAAGAGCTGCTCCATCCAGAAAGTTGATCCTTTAATGATGTTTATTCTCTTTAGACGCCGAGTCTGGGGTCACTGAGTGTGTCTGAATAAATCCTGGTATCTCTGTGCTCCTCTGTGCAGACACAAAGCTCTCTGAAAATAAGATTTCTTCTGAAACAAAGGCTCTATTTATATCTGACTGAGTACCAGGCTGAGCGTTTACTCTGACACCTCTTTGTTTCACAGACGACAGAAAAACCGGATTAAACTCTGCAGAGAGCGGAGATCCAACAGTGAGCTCTGTTTTAAGGATATTTTAAGATCCGACAGACATCCAGTCTGCTTAATTTCACAAAGGTGAAGTGGATATATTAAAAACAACACCAGAGTTCAGAGTGATGCTGACGGTTCAAACTTCATCTGTCTTCATATGATGAAGTAAACCAGGAGAAACGGGCCAGTAGGTGTGTTCAGGTTCAGGGGGAGAGGAGGCTCTGGTGGAGCGTCTGTGAAAACTCTGCTCCACCCTCAGGTAAAGGTGGAGACACGTTCTCTGATCCTGTCACAGAGCAGAAGACCCTGGACAGGAAGGATCCACCACCTTTAACCAAAAATATTCACTTTCTATATTATCACCACAAAACTAAATAATCACCACAAAACTGCATTATCACAACAAAACTGCATTATCACCACTTAATAACATTATCAGCAAAACACTACATTGTCATTTATCAACTACATCATCATATACAGATGTAATTAAATCTCACAGTTTATCAATAAGAACAGTTTAGCAGACTCTACACACCTTTATTGATGATCAAATAGAAGCAGCTTTAAGCATCGATCAGTGTTTAAAGGAGCAGTTCACTCATTTTCTGAACCTTTGGTGAGTATGGCAGAGTAGGGGAGACCGGGGTCGGTTGTCACATTCATTTTTGGTGCTAAACTCTGACGTTGTCTGTCATCGTTATGTTCTTATCAAACATTTGGTCGGATGATTATTTATGGGTTGGACACCAAAGCAGATGTTTTATTCAATCTCTAAGTTTTCAGTTGATCCGTCACTGAACAGACACTGAGACCAGAAACTCTCCAGAGCACATGTGCTCAGACTCAAACAGCTGTTACAGCTGACTGACAGCTGATCCAGAGCTGATCAGCTGATCCAGAGCTGATCCCCTCATGGCTTTGCTTCATGTGATACTCTGGGAAAAATAAGACATCTCAGTCTCTTAATTTCCTGGGACGCACCTGAGGGATCAAAATGCGAAGGCGCCTAAAAATTAAAATTATTATTGGTATTATTGTTGTTGTTGTTGTTATTATTATTATCATTATTTTTTATTATTATTATTATTATTATTATTATTATTATTGTTATTATTTACATGTTTTTTGTTTTTTGTTTTTTGCTTTATTTTCTGTTTTAAATTTTACCCGAGCCCTAGCTGGAACTGAGCTCTGATTGGTTTAACCCCTCCCCTTTGTTTGAAATCGGTTCTCAGGTGTGTGTGTGTGTGTGTGTGTGTGTGTGTGTGTGGATCTGCAGTGAGTCAGCACTCCTCACTCCTCTCTCTCTCTGCTCAGTGTATGCTGCCCCCTGCTGGTTAGAGAGTGAACTACAGGATCAGATTATTCCTCAGAGAGGAGCTGAAACTGTAAAACCTTTCTGATCAATTTTGTTCCAGTAAAGATGATCTTTATTCAGAGAAGTCACATTCATGATACTGTAATAAAAACCTGGTGGTGATCAATAAACAGCTGATAAAACTGTGATGATGTTTAAAGAGAGGTATCACCACAGACCGTATATACTATATTATATACTATAATATATACTGTATATTCTATATACAGTCAATGGGTCAGTCACAAACAAAGAGATCATATTTGATCATAAATGTTGAATCAATGTGAATCTTTTCTGTTAATATGTGTGTGTGTGTGTGTGTGTGTGTGTGTGTGTGTGTGTGTGTGTGTGTGTGTGTGTGTGTGTGTGTGTGTGTGTGTGTCACCTAGATGAGCCTAACACTGACCCTGAAGCTGCTCTGATGTTTGTCAGACAGTCTGGATGAATAATGGAGATATATATTCAGACTTCCCACAAAGACAATCAGACGTTAGGAAGAGCCTAAATGAAGGAGAAACTATTGATCAATGTAGAACTGATCAGTTTATTATCAATCTCTAACTCTAACATTAACACACATTTAGAATAATTCAATTACATCTACCAGAATAATCTACTAATGACTCAGTTTAACATTTTCATACCATCAGCTGACCAACGTTTACCTTCAGTTTCAGATTCCTCCACATCTCTATGCACTGTGTGTGTGAGTGTGTGTGTGAGTGTGTGTGTGTGTGTGTGTGTCTCCACACCCTGACTGACTCTGCAAACAGAGGAGAGGAAGCAGAGAGCGATGCAGGACGTGATTTTCCTCTCAGAGCGACAGAGAGGCTGAAACACAGACGCAGACAGACGGCTCATCATCCTGGTAAGAATATATATTTTCTCTGCAGGGAGCTGTGTGTGTGTGTGTGTGTGTGTGTGTGTGTGTGTGTGTGTGTGTGTGTGTGTGTGTGTGAGCCTAAAGAGATGACGCTCAAGTTTTTGGTCACAGAGGCTGAACGAGACTCAGACCTGCAGCCTCCTGATCCTCATCCCTATCTTATACTGTGTATTTATGTTTTACTGCACAGATTATACCTGTTTATATCACTGTAGAGGTGTGTGTGTGTGTGTGTGTGTGTGTGTGTGTGTGTGTGTGTGTGTGTGTGTGTGTGTGTGTGTGTGTGGAGGTAGGATGCGGTCATTGTTTCTCCTCCTCTCTGCTCTCTCATGTTTGGAGCTCATCTGTGTTCATGCTGCTGAGAGCCTGAGCTCAGTCTGCCCTCAGCTCTGCCTGACAGGAGACACACACACACACACACACACACACAGATAAGGTCAGTCTAACCCCTGTGTGTGGTCAGTTCAGCTCTCACTTACCTAATATTAATATTACCTGATATTAAACTTGTTTACCTGTAAGTGAACGGATGATCCCCCGTGACATCATCAGTCTACCTGTTATTCAGGTGATCACGTGACAGGAGATGATCTGACACCTGTGTGTACCTGCTGCCAACACAGTTTGTGAAGACTCAAATGAACAGCTGATCTTCATATCTGTCCTGGACCTTCGACTTCAGGACCACAGGGACCATTCTGTCTTCTAAAGAGAAAAGAATCTCTGAACTGAGAGTTTCGGGAACGTTGATGTTTTCAGACTTGTTTTCTTTTGTTTGGAGAGGGTTGGACAGAGGAGAGAGAGAGAGAGAACATGAGAGAAGAGAACCACACAGAATAACCTCCTAATATGAGGTGAGCATACACCACCAGGCCTAAAGTATCAGGAACTTCTGGTCCGACAGAACCTAAAAGGTTCCTGAATTGTTGCAGAAAAATTCCTGCAGAAAAGGCACATTTTATAAATGATTAGATATAAATTATAGACCATATAAACAATATACAGCTGTCTTAGAGTCCCCCATCCTGTCTCCTCCCTGCCTTCGTCTTTTGGAGCTCTCTAAACAGAGCAGTACTACCAAATATAACATATTAAAAACAAATATAACATGGTTCTGACTGAAACACGTGTACGTTTGTGTCCCTGGTTTTGTCTAAGAGTCTGAATACAAACTGAGGGCAAAGACGTTAAACCTCTGTACTGACAGCTGCTTTTCACTGTGTGAGGTAAATCAAAGTCTTCCTCTCTCCTGATGAAGAAGGTGTGTGTGTGTGTGTGGGGGGGTGATGTGGTCTCACGTCCTCCCAGCCTGACTGGTCTCCCTGCAGGGCTTCATTGCTGTTGCAGACTCTCCTCTCCTCTCAGTCCTCTTGTTATTCGTGTTTTATTCTCCGAATCTCTCTGTGATCTATCTGCACTGTTAGAGACCTGCTGTCGCCATGGAAACAGAGGCTGTCAAACCATGATGACAAAGTGATGTTAATATTACAGAGGAGTCTGTTCATCCTTAAAGCTGCGAGCGTCACATCATGAAAACCTCTTAAATCAACACGCCTGCTTGAACCTGAACCTTTAACAGCGGGACCTTTAAACCTGGTCCAAGCCCAGGAGAAAGGACTGTGTGCAGGGTTCGATGAAGATAGGACCTCTTAGATCATATTTTTCATGTTAAATATTTGAGATACTCACTCAGGTGTGTCATGCTCACCTGTGGATGATAAATTATGAACAGTAAAGAGAGGGATCAGCATGCAGAGAGAGAATCTGCAGAAAATAAATGAGCAGTGTGTTAACAGAGGGAAGGACTGTGACCTATATCTGATTTTACTGGAGTCCCTGAACGCCTCACAAGGACCTCTCAAGGTCTAACAGATCCTCCATGGGACAGGTCGGCCCAGATTCCTCTGCTGCACATCATTTATCACCACAAAGGAAACCTGCATGGGAGCAGACAGATCTGCAGCGTGTTCTCGATTACAGATATCAGAGAGAAGATCAATAATGCAGACAGGGAGCAGGACCTCAGACACACCAGATCAGGGTAATAGAGGGGCTGATATTTTAGTGCATTTTTGCAGCTGTAAATAACCCTCATGTGTGTATCTTTTTTAACTCTAAGTTTCTTCATCCTTTAATTTCTCTTTTTGTGTTTATATGCTGCTGTAATTTAAAGTTTCCCCCTGTGGGATTAATAAAGGAATATCTTGTTTTAAAGATCAAATATAAGGGTTTGTAATACTTGAATTGATCAGTGTGTGGGCTCACACACACAGTGAAGTGACCTGCTGTCATTTATACAAATTTTGTACAAATATAATAAAAACACAGACTGCTAAATGAGGCTGAAATATTCGTTTCTCTCTGACACTAGCCCCGTTTACATGGGTCCAAAAATCCTATTTACAATCAGATTGAAAGGTCAATCAGATTCAAAATGTCTCATACAAACACCTTAGCCAATCTGATTCACCCGGATCTGGTTGTATTTCGGGTCGGATCGTAAGAGGTAGTCTATGCCGATTCGCCCCGTTTATTTGGGTAGTTTTCCTCAATCTGATTGAAATCAATCGGATTAAGTGAATCTGATTCCATCTGTATACATGAACTTTAAGTAAAGAGGTCCACGTTCAATCCGCATTTGCACGCCCCCAGCTGAATCTGATTGTATTGTTTTTTTTTACATGTGCAGAAGGTCACTCTGCCACTACCTGCAAATGTGTAGGAGAAGAAGAGGTGCACTTCCTGCTTTCTGTTTACCTGTAGAAAGATGGATCCGCCTCAAGCCTCTCTCAACAAGCCTCTCTGTAAACCCAATCCGCTCCACTCAGCCGTATATATGGAGCATGGAGCGGATTATCAATCGTCGTAGACTACCTCTTATGATCCGACCCGAAATACAATGAGATCCGGGTGAATCAGATTGGCTAAGGTGTTGATATGAGACATTTTGAATCTGATTGACTTTCAATCTGATTGTAAATAGGATTTTTGGACCCATGTAAACGGGGCTAATCGGATTCAGCTGGGGCCATGGATCTCTTTACTTAAAGTTCATGAATACAGATGGAATCAGATTTACTTAATCCGATTGATTTCAATCAGATTGAGGAAAGCTACCCACATAAACGGGGCTACTGAAATGACCCAACAACCATCAAACCAACAAGCGTTAATGTGTTACGTCATCGCATCAACGGGACCAATCAGGAGGCTCGAATTGAGTTTTGCCGCGGAAAGCGGAGGAGCATCCCTGCAGTGGGTGTGTGTGTGTGAGAGTGTGTGTGTTTGGAGGGTAGGCTGTTCTCAGTCTGTAAACTGTGGACTGAACTTTAACTCCGTTTACATGTGAACACACTGACCTACAGAGCTTCCGGTTTGAGTGGAGGTTTGACGGGGAGAACCTCGAGAATGTCGAGATCCTTAGCTGTTAGCTGTTAGCCCCTCTGACTGCGGCTGAATGCTGTTAGCTCCGCCGGGTAGCCTCCTGGGCTAGCTGAAGCTAACCCGTCGATCCCGGCTGTGTGTCCGCTCCTCCAGCTAACATCAGCCCGCTCCGCTCCTCCTCGAGTCCCGGTCTGACCTCATGGATCCCGGAGCAGGGGAACTGGACTCCAGCCTGCCCCAGCCCGAGAACCCGTGCCTGATCGTGGAGGACTCACAGCCGGACAGCGTCGCTCTGGAGGACGATCCGGAGAGCAGCTACCGAGCCCTGCTAGCCCGCCGCCTGTCCAGCCTGCAGCCCCGAGCCCGGAGCCCCGTGCTGGTAAGGAAAGACGGGTTCATACCGGGTCAACAACATTGTGTTAGGACCGGGTTAATACCGGAAAACGATCGGGTGAGAACCGGAAAAGTACCGGGTTCATACTGAGTGGGTAGAGGAGAAGCTCTTAAAAATTACCAGGATAAATCCCGATCGATACCGGATCAGAACAGGGTTTTATTTGGTTTTAATGTTGCAGGCTTAATTCTGAGTTTATACCGGGTCAAAGCTGGAACAATGGGGTTTATATTAGTCCAGGTAGGGCTGGGCGATATGGGAAAAAGTTTATCACGATATACATATATTTTTAAATCAGTCGATATCGATCAATATCAGGATATAAAACTGTAACAGTGTTTATTGGTCTCATGTCTTTTCCAACACAATAATCTCCTGCATCTGTGAGGTCTTTGTGTCTCTTTGGCGTTTTGTCGTAAGGCGTCGCTCTAGAGAAAGCCGACTGAATGGTCGTCTGTTTCAGGCGCCATTGGCTCCTCGCTCCTCTCGGGGTTTGTGACCTTTTGCGTTGCGCGTGCTCTGCGGCGTGGCGCTGCTTCAGGTGGTGAAAAAGATTTGAGGTATTCCCCGACTTTGTGAGAACATGTACTCGACATAATTTACAGTCCACATTACTCTGCTTCTGTCCGACCTCCAAAAACCAAAATACCTCCACACCACCGACGTTTTCCTAACGCCAGTGTTGTGGTTGACATTGATGTGGTCATCTGTTGAGCCTTCATGGTCATTTCTGTCGGGGGTAGCACTCATTTTCTTTGTTTCTCACCAACAGTGCTGTCGGCTTCACCTGTTAAAGTGCTATGGTTGGGTGGAGCTGCTGTCTGCTACGACGCTGCAGTTGGTTGATACTTGGTTCTAATTCAGACCATGATTGGTTCAGACCCGGAGAAACTCCACTTCTCATTGGCTGTTCGTATAGTCGACCAAAACATAACAGAATGACGACTATTGAAAAGGATATTGATCATGTTTTATATCGATATTGAGGGAAATTAATTTTCATTATTTATTGTTATCATTTTATCGCCCAGCCCTACTACCAGCCTAATAGAAGACTGATAATGAGTCAACACAGCGTTTTCATACTGGGTTGATATTGGGTCAGAACTGGGGTGATACCGGTTCTGTCTGTCCTCATCATGCTCTGTTTTCATGCTGAGGTCTGGTCCCAGTCCACATCTGGAGGTGGTCTGGAGACATTTGTCCACACTGGTTTTGGTGGCCTGAATGCTCGTGTTGCTGGGCCGCAGGAAGGACTGCCCACTCTCCCTGTATCCATGGCAACGATTAGTTGGCACCAGGCTTACACTACCAGGCAGGGCATTTTAATAATGTTGATTTGCATCCAGTGAAGGAGAGTGAGGAGG
>OY660864.1:39464124-39524124 GCA_962446985.1 Xyrichtys novacula | reverse complement strand
AAGAGGAGGACAGCGTCATCATCGTCACAGAGAGCAACAGAAACTTTCAGAGCAGACGCTCAAAGATCAGCAGCTCTCAGCCAATCAGAGGCAACGTTAACGTCTCCTCCAATGGGCATCAGAACAAGAGGCTGCCCTCTGATAGGCTGTCTCAGCCTGAGAGGGCGGGGCCTGAAGCAGAGGGGCTGAAGGAGAAGAGTTTGAGTGACAGCTCAGGAGGTTGGTGGCCATACATATACACATATACACACGAACAAACACACACAGAAAAACACACACTGATGAGGTCGATTAAAGATTAGTTCCTGGGTCTAAAGTTCCTGGTACATGAGGTGTAAACTCAGGCGTAGGTGGGGTGTTGATGTTGGAGTTGGTGTCGAGAGGATCAGGACGCCGGCGCCACGTTAAGAGTGATGTAGCTCTTCGCTCTGTCAGGTGTTTTCATGTTTATTTCTGTCGTCAGCCTGATTTATCAATCTGATTTTTCTGCCTCAGAGATTTCCTTCCACTTCACCCTGCCGAAAGAGGGGGAGCTGATTGGTCCTGCTGTGGGAGCCACGCCCCCTCTGATTGCCCAACTGAAGCAGACGCTGAGACACAGCACTCCTATTGGTCGGTTTACCTGCAGCAGCTGCACAGAATGGCGTCTCTCTCTCTCTCTCTCTCTGCGGAGTAATGATCTGATGTTGTTTCCTGTGTCTCTCGGCAGAGATCTCCTCCTTCTCCGAGAAGTCCGCTGACGTCTCTGCTGACGTGGCGATGGCGGCGAGCGACATCGTGTCGGGGGAGAGCAGGGAGGACTCGGGGGAGAGGGGGGAGGGGAAGCTGAGTCTGAGGATGAAGCTGGTGACCCCCGTGGAGGAGGGCAGCTCAGGGTGCTTCAGCCTGCAGAGTAAGGCCGTCTGCACGCCGTGACATCATCACATCATGCATCACATGACCCACATTTTAGTGAGAGGATAATTTCCATGGAAACGATGCAGGTAAAGTCGTTAAAGTCCTCTCTGTCTTCCTCAGAGCCTGTCCTGTCAGAGGGGGAGGGGCCTGTGCTGAAGGTGTCCTCTGCTCACCAGGTCCTCAACAGGTGAGCTGAACACCGGAGAGGCTGTGTGTGTGTGTGTGTGTGTGTGTGTGTGTGTGTGTGTGTGTGTGTGTGTGTGTGTGTCTATCGGGTCTCTAATGTGTCTCTTATGTCTCAGCAGTCCATCAGTCTTCAGCCGGGTCAGACAGGTCCACAGACAGCAGGACACAGCTGATGACCAGGATGCAGAAGACAGCACACCTGTCAGGTAAACAGCACACCTTTACAGCACAGGTGAGACAGACAGGGCTGTACCTCTCCCCTCCTCTGATGGCAGCACGCATTCATAGTTTACACTGAACCAGGACAACGAGCAACAGACCCAAACTGGCCAATCAGCAAACAGGAATCAGTGTGTGAGGTTTTATTGGTTCTGAGTTTGACCCTAAACCAGGAGGGTCAACATTGGAGAACTAATGTCAGGGCAGGACAGTGCGTCTAAAATAGACGTGTGTGAAAATGTAAAATGTATTTAGGGTCACGTGAGCATAAAAAAAAATCAACAAATGTTTTTTCCTGTAAATACGGCGGTGAAGTTAGTTTCAGGTTGGATATATTTTCCTGTAAATACGGCGGTGAAGTTAGTTTTAGTTTGGATATATTTTCCTGTAAATACGGCGGTGAAGTTAGTTTCAGGTTGGATATATTTTCCTGTAAATACGGCGGTGAAGTTAGTTTCAGGTTGGATATATTCTCCTGTAAATACGGCGGTGAAGTTAGTTTCAGGTTGGATATCTGACGGACATTCTCTGAGGATCTACCGGTGTCTTCTCACTCTCCATAACCGGGAATAACAACAGCAGCGCGGTTAAATCTACTCGACACCCTCACTGTCAACGTCGGTGTTGAATAAGGGACCGTCAATAAATAACCGGTTGATGTTCTCAGAAAAGGCTGTTTTCCTTCAATAGCTTCACTGTCATGTGACCAAAAGACCTAAAATTGATTTCTAATAATAGTACTAAGGTCCATCAATAAGAGAAACATTATTTGATAAATTTTCATTGTTCCCCTGAAGTTCTTTGTGCTCCTTACTTTTTTAACTCAGGAGAACATGTGAACAAAGTTAGAGTCTGACCCTGAATGTTTACTGACCTGCAGAAGCTCCTCGTGTCTGAGTGATTCATGGAGCTGTTTCCTCTGTTCCAAAGTGTAAGGAGGCACTGACACATTCCTGCTGTGAGTTAGAGAGAGAGAGAGAAAGAGAGAGAGAAAGAGAGGGAGAGAGAGGGAGACCTACTTAGTGAGGTGAGGTGAGGCTGGTTATTTCCTGCTCGTGGTCCTCTGGGACGGCTGGAGCTGTTTTCTCCTCTCTCTCTCTCTCTCTGACAGAGTCAGGTCAGTAGATGAAACGTTACCTGAACACAGAGAGGATTCGAACCCTGGACTCTGTGTTCACTGTGCTGTCTGTATTTTACAGATAATTATACTGTCACTTAAAGCCAAACTGAAATCAAACCTCCTCACTCGGACTTGTTAGACTGCAAGAGTCCATAGATTAAAGAATTGATGTTCTTGTCCACAGGGGGGAGCTGTTCGCCTCTCCTCAGAGGAGTTCTCAGGCCTCCCTGGGGTGTAACAGCATCTCGAACAGCCAATCAGAGCAGCAGGTGTTTACAGCTCCACAGCAGACCTCAAAGGATCCTACAGGTCCAGCAGAGCCATCTAAAGTCAGACCAGGACCCCCTGAAGCTCCTCAGACCCCAAGCAGAGCCAGAGTCCCCTCCCAGATCTCTGAGAACAACATCAGCCCGAGCCAGAACAAAACGGTCAGTAACACCTGCTTTAAACCGGTTTTTAAACCTGCTCCTCACCTGTTTTTAAACCTGCTCCTCACCCATTTTTAAACCTGCTCCTCACCTTCTTTAAACCTGCTCCTCACCTTCTTTAAACCTGCTCCTCACCCGTTTTTAAACCTGCTCCTCACCTTCTTTAAACCTGCTCCTCACCTGTTTTTAAACCTGCTCCTCTCCTGTTTTTAAACCTGCTCCTCACCTTCTTTAAACCTGCTCCTCACCTTCTTTAAACCTGCTCCTCACCTGTTTTTAAACCTGCTCCTCACCTTCTTTAAACCTGCTCCTCACCTGTTTTTAAACCTGCTCCTCACCTGTTTTTAAACCTGCTCCTCACCTTCTTTAAACCTGCTCCTCACCTTCTTTAAACCTGCTCCTCACCTGTTTTTAAACCTGCTCCTCACCTTCTTTAAACCTGCTCCTCACCTTCTTTAAACCTGCTCCTCACCTGTTTTTAAACCTGCTCCTCACCTTCTTTAAACCTGCTCCTCACCCGTTTTTAAACCTGCTCCTCACCTGTTTTTAAACCTGCTCCTCACCTTCTTTAAACCTGCTCCTCACCTTCTTTAAACCTGCTCCTCACCTTCTTTAAACCTGCTCCTCACCTGTTTTTAAACCTGCTCCTCACCTGTTTTTAAACCTGCTCCTCACCTTCTTTAAACCTGCTCCTCACCCGTTTTTAAACCTGCTCCTCACCTGTTTTTAAACCTGCTCCTCACCTTCTTTAAACCTGCTCCTCACCTTCTTTAAACCTGCTCCTCACCTTCTTTAAACCTGCTCCTCACCTGTTTTTAAACCTGCTCCTCTCCTGTTTTTATACCTGCTCCTCACCTCCTCACCCATTTTTAAACCTGCTCCTCACCTTCTTTAAACCTGCTCCTCACCCGTTTTTAAACCTGCTCCTCACCTTCTTTAAACCTGCTCCTCACCTTCTTTAAACCTGCTCCTCACCTTCTTTAAACCTGCTCCTCACCCGTTTTTAAACCTGCTCCTCACCTTCTTTAAACCTGCTCCTCACCTTCTTTAAACCTGCTCCTCACCCGTTTTTAAACCTGCTCCTCACCTTCTTTAAACCTGCTCCTCACCTTCTTTAAACCTGCTCCTCACCTTCTTTAAACCTGCTCCTCACCTTCTTTAAACCTGCTCCTCACCCGTTTTTAAACCTGCTCCTCACCCTCTTTAAACCTGCTCCTCACCCATTTTTAAACCTGCTCCTCACCTTCTTTAAACCTGCTCCTCACCTTCTTTAAACCTGCTCCTCACCCGTTTTTAAACCTGCTCCTCACCCTCTTTAAACCTGCTCCTCACCCATTTTTAAACCTGCTCCTCACCTTCTTTAAACCTGCTCCTCACCCTCTTTAAACCTGCTCCTCACCCGTTTTTAAACCTGCTCCTCACCTTCTTTAAACCTGCTCCTCACCCGTTTTTAAACCTGCTCCTCACCTTCTTTAAACCTGCTCCTCACCTTCTTTAAACCTGCTCCTCACCTTCTTTAAACCTGCTCCTCACCCTCTTTAAACCTGCTCCTCACCCTCTTTAAACCTGCTCCTCACCCTCTTTAAACCTGCTCCTCACCCGTTTTTAAACCTGCTCCTCACCCGTTTTTAAACCTGCTCCTCACCTTCTTTAAACCTGCTCCTCACCTTCTTTAAACCTGCTCCTCACCTTCTTTAAACCTGCTCCTCACCCGTTTTTAAACCTGCTCCTCACCCTTTTTTAAACCTGCTCCTCACCCTCTTTAAACCTGCTCCTCACCTTCTTTAAACCTGCTCCTCACCTGTCTAAGTTGATGATAAAGATGGTCATGTTAATAAATATAATGAGGATAACGGCGATGATTGTTACCCGTGTGTCTCAGCCCCGTCAGAAGGCGACCTCTCAGCAGACGAGTTTAGACTCAGCAGGACTGCGGTCACCATCAGGACGGGTACGAAACATCTACTTCATATGGAGACAGTGTCTCTGCTGTCTGTGGAGACGTGATGCTAATAGCTGTCCGTCTCCGTCACACAGGGGGAACCGGGGTCTCCGCCTTTCAGGAGAAACACAGGCCCCGCCCACCGCAGACACGTGCGCACCATCCAGGAAGTCAGGACCACAGTCACTCGCATCATCACAGACGTTTATTACGAGGACGGGAAAGAGGTGGACAGAAAGGTGTCCCAGGTAAGACAGGTGAACCTGTGTCCCTGAACAGGTGTCCAGCTCGTCCTCAGAGAGTCTTCAATCCTGAGACAAAGAAAATACAGACGTTTACATCTGCCCCCGCTGTGATGTCACAGGAGAGGGAGGAGCCAGTGGTGGACTGTCAGGTGTTGGACGGGGACATCTCTCCATGTAGGACAGGAAGCAGCTCGGTGACCTCAGGTGACCTGGCGGACGTCAGCTCACTGTCCTCAAAGGCGTCCAGCCTGCAGCACAGCTCGGGAGGAACCAGCAGCAGCGGCGGCTTCATCAGGTCGGAGTTCATCCTGCCGCCCAGCAGGGGGGGCAAGTCAACGAGGTACGCACAACAGATCCTGATCCAGGTCCAGGTCTGTGCTAGAGACCAGGATCTGGCTCCTCTCTTTCCCTTTCCGCTCTCACCTGTCTCATCTACCTGCATGACTCTGTTTCACTGTCTCTGTCGAACAGAGAGACTCTCACCCGCCGTCTGAACCCTCAAACTGGAGCTCCAAACTCTGTCACTTAAAAACAGAAGAAATTAGAAACATATAAAACACCTATTTTATATTTTATCACTTCAGTATTTAAACTGAAGACCTGATGAACTGAGAGTTAGACACGATCAGCTCTTAATGAAGCAGCGTCATGATGATAACTAACTCTCTGAGGGCTCAGCCAATCAGGAGTCAGACTGTGTGAGAGCCTCTCAGTCCGAACCTTTTCAGCACAGTTACAGCCGATCAGACACAAGGAGTCAGGAACCCGACGATCGATGGCTTTGTCATGTTTAGTTAGGGCTGGGCGATAAAACGATATCTATCGAAAATTAATTTCCCTCAATATCGATATAAAACATGATCAATATGCTTTTCAATAGTCGTCATTCTGACATGTTTCATTTTTATATCCGGATATGAAAAAAATGTATCGTGATGAACTTTGTCCCATACCGCCCAGCCCTGTGTGTTTGTATCAGAGTGAATGAAAATCAAGACCACGCCTGGGACCACTGCTAGATCGAGGCTGCCAGCTTTCTTCTGGTCTGTCTACCAATCATAGGCTGTATCTGTGGTCAGCTGACTGAAGGTCCAGTGAGAAGCTGAGCTCTGTGGTCTGAGCAGTGACGGTGATGAAACTCTTCGATGAGCTTCGTCGTCGTTTCCACACAGACGAGGATCAGTGAGCAGAATCTCAAATATCAGTAAAATCAGAGGAAAGACCATGAAGGTGTTTCCAGGTGTCTTCTAGCCCCGCCCCTTTTTTACTTATCAGTGATGGTGATTGGTTGGGTATCACCATGTGGTCTGTTATTTCCGTTTCGGTCTCTGGTGGTCCGATCGGCCTGACAGAGGTCCTGCAGTCTGACCTCAGTGTGAGGCTGCAGGTTCAGGTTCTGTCAGACTCCTCCCCTTTCTCCCCCCTTTGGATAGCTCCCTAGCTGTCATACTCCTCCCCCCCTCTCTGTGTCTGCAGCCCCCGCAGGGGAGGAGGGCAGCACCAGAGGGGTCCCCGGGGTCACAGGGGTCAGAGGGCGGGGTCGACGCTCACAGCAAACCACGGCCACGCCTCCCTGGGTCCCCGGGCCCTCACTCCTTTCACCCACAGAGGCAGAGCCAAGAGGGGTCGCCCCCCGTCCCGCTCCTCTCTGTCCAGGTGAGTCCTCTCTGTCCAGGTGAGTCAGTGTGAGGCTTCAGGTCAGGGGTCAGGGGTCAGGTGAGGCTAACAGCTGTAAGCTAACGCTCCCTCCTGTGTTTCTATTAACTCTTTATTTTCCCGCTCTCACTAACCTGCTGACTGTCGCCTCTCTGATCCGATCAGTAACCAACACTCTGAGTTTGGTGTTTGGGTCTGTAACGGTTTATCGTCTTGACCTGCAGCTAGAAAAAAACAATAAACCTACAAGACGAGACGTGACTGAAACTGGCTAAACATGGGAGTGACGTGTTCAATAAAAAAATGAGTCTCCACAGGTCCGTTGGAATAATTATCCTCCATGAGTTTTATTTACAACACACCAATAAGTTCCAAAAGGTAAAGTTACATGAAAAGATACGAGTTCGTCCTTGACAAGTGCAAAAAACAAACTAATTAACGGTCAACAACTTTTATGCTCTCAGCGGTGACAAAACACACACACACCTGCATCTAATCAGCGCTAAATAGGTTAAAGAGACAAGGAAACACTTCCACCTCACATGCAGGTGGAGCCTCCTACTGGGAAAACAACAAAACTGCATGAGAGATTTAAAATACACAAATCTGGACTATAGCACTAAACCATACAGATTGGCTCTAACGACGGTCCTGCAGAGTTTGAGACGGTTGAGAAATCTTCAGAGTCGGTCTGTAAATCTTTGAAAAAAGATCTACGAAGGTTATTAAAACAATAGAGATGAGAAAATATCAGACCGGGGATCAGGGACGTTGTGGAGGCGGAGAACCAATTTGTTTACAGTCAGAAAGAGCGGACCGCTCAAAAATGTTCAAATGTTGACGACACAGACATAAGAGAACACAGAGATATCGATATATTACCAAATGTCATCAATAACTAATAACTATTGACTGATATTAGAAGATTTTTTGTGAATACACCACATAAAAAAGATGCTTTTTTAATGGATTCCTGCCTACATCACCTTTATTATTATTATTATTATAAAATGATAATAGTTATAATAATAATAATAATAATAATAATAATATTAAAAATAATGATAGTATTGATGGTAATAATGATGATGATAATACAATAATAATAATAATAATAATTATTATTATTATTATTGTTATTATAAAATAATAATAGTTATAATAATAATATTAAAAATAATGATGATAGTATTGATGATAATGATGATGATAATACAGTAATAATAATAATTATTATTATAAAAATAATGGTGACAATATTGATAATAATGATGATGATGATAATTCAATAATAATAATAATAATACAACAGTAATAATAATATTAGTATTAATAATGAATAAATCGTGTCAGTATTATGTTTGCAGATAAAAACTCTGGAGCAGCTGTTCAGGTTATTTTGAGCAGTTCTTCTCTTATTTGATGACATGTATTGACATATTATCTTTCTCTTCCTCTCTCTCTCTCTCTCTCTCTCGCTCTCTCTCTCCCTGTCAGAGGGGGCGGAGTCAGCTCTGCATACTCTCTCAGTGCTCACGCTCAGACTCTCTCTTCCTCTGAGGATGAACCGTACGCTGGGATACCGCCTGCTCGCCTCCCCGTCAGTCCATCAGAACCTTCACCCTCCTCCCGCTCTGACTCCCTGCGCTCGTCCCCCGAGGAGGCAAGCTCGGCTGGGAGCAGCTTTGTGGGTCTGCGGGTCGTCGCCAAGTGGTCGTCTAATGGGTACTTCTACTCCGGACGCATCATAAAGGACACCGGCGATGCCAAGTTCCGTCTGCGCTTTGACGACGGCTATGAGTGTGAGGTGGCGGGAAAAGACATCCTGTTGTGTGACCCCATCCCCGTGGAAACGGAGGTCACCGCCCTGCTGGAGGACCAGTATTTTAGCACAGGTGAGGACAGGTAATACAGCACAGGTGTGGTCGAGTCAGAACCACCTTCAGGTGAGTCAGTGACCTTTGTTCACTTGGACTTTAAGATCCTATCCTAGAGTGTTTTTATTGGTCTGCTGTTTCCATGGTAACAGTCACACCAGTCTGCAGAGAGAGGTCACTGTCACACTGAGATGGTAACACTGTGTGTGTGTTTGTTTAGGGGTGGTAAAGGGCCATAAGACGGAGGGCGAGGAGCTGCTGTACAGCGTGGAGAAGGACGGACAGAGACAGTGGTACAGCAGGACATCTATAATTCTGTCTCTGGATCAGGGGAACAAACTGAGAGAGCAACACAGCCTGGGACCGTATGAACCCTCCACCCCCCTGACCAAGGCCTCCGACATCAGCCTGGGTACACGAACACACACACACACACACACACAACTGTTTATTACAGTTTATTACAATTTATTTCACTCTATTACAGTTTATTACAGTCTATTTCAGGTCATTGCTGTTTATAACAGTTTATTATAGTCTATAACAGTTTATCACGGTTTATTACAGTCTATAACAGTTTATAACAGTCTATAACAGTTTATTATAGTCTATAACAGTTTATTACAGTCTATTTCAGGTCATTGCTGTTTATAACAGTTTATTACAGTCTATAACAGTTTATCACAGTTTATTACAGTCTATAACAGTTTATAACAGTCTATAACAGTTTATTATAGTCTATAACAGTTTATTACAGTCTATTTCAGGTCATTGCTGTTTATAACAGTTTATTACAGTCTATAACAGTTTATCACAGTTTATTACAGTCTATAACAGTTTATTACAGTCTATAACAGTTTATTACAGTCTATTTCAGGTCATTGCTGTTTATAACAGTTTAGTATAGTCTACAACAGTTTATAACAGTCTATAACAGTTTATTATAGTCTATAACAGTTTATCACGGTTTATTACAGTCTATAACAGTTTATTATAGTCTATAACAGTTTATAACAGTCTATAACAGTTTATTATAGTCTATAACAGTTTATTACAGTCTATTTCAGGTCATTGCTGTCTATAACAGTTTATTATAGTCTATAACAGTTTATTATAGTCTATAACAGTTTATTACAGTCTATAACAGTTTATTACAGTCTATAACAGTTTATTACATTCTATAACAGTTTATTATAGTTTATTTCAGGTCATTGCAGTCTATAACAGATGATTTTCCTGAAGAGGGGCCTGGTAACTGAAGACCTGACCTCCCAGACTAGTTTTAGGGCTCTGAAGATCCAGGAAAAGGCCTCCTCTTTGTGTTTATGGTTGATATTTGGTTGTTGTACCTCCTCTCTGATCCCACCTTTGCTCCTCCTCATCCTCCTCAGATAACCTGGTGGAGGGGAAGAGGAGGCGCAGAGGAGCTGTCGGGGGGGAGAACAGCCCCCAGCGAGGCTCCTCCTCCAGTCCTCGTACTCCTCGGACACCCGGCCCCTCCTCTGGGAAGAGAAAACTACAGAGCTCAGAGGACGGCAGGACACCATCCAAGAGGGGGCGCCGAGGAGGCGGAGCTAGAGCCGGTACAGAGAGACGCTCGCCACATAATGACAGAGACTGAAAAGAGGGGAGGGGCGGGGCTTATGTCTGTAGTTACTCGTCTGTGTTTGTGTGTGTCTGATGGTTTTATGACATCATGTTCGTAAGTCTGCTGAGGCCTCTGACCAATCAGCAGCTCCGGTTTTTACAGCTGGTTTTATTTTTTAACCTTTTAATGTTTGATAAAGTTTTAGTCCAATCAGTCTGCTGCTGCTTCTTCTTCTCTGTGGAACCTTCTGGATTCTGGAGCTGATGTCAAAGATTTAAAGTTTTATTCCCACCATGAAGAGGTCTACGTGTGTGTGAGAGAGAGTGTGTGTATGCCTGTGTGTGTGTCTGCAGATGTGTGGCGCTGCTGCTGCTGCGGAGGCTGAAGGTAACTCCTGATGACATCATCACTCACCTGTGTGAGCAGGGTGGGGGTGCACAGGTGGAGGGAGAGTGTTGGTGGTTCATGTGGACTTTGGTGTCAGTGCAGGTTTTTCCAAGCGTTCCCTTCTGTCAGATTTCACCTGAACACACTCAGTGCGTTTCCATGACACTCGAGAAAACCGAATTATCGCCTTATTCCGATCAAGACTGGACAACTGAAGGTCATGTAAACACCTTAGTCCGACTATGATCAGAGTTTAAGAACTCTGATTAAGACACTCAGATAATGAGATTGGAATTCGATTTTCTCTATCATGTAACCAGCGTAGTCGGAGTATGATCGGACAATGAGCCATGCCCCTGTAACCCCGTAACAAAACCCCCAGAGTAGAGGAGTAGCGTTGGTCTCATCTTTAGAAAAAGTAGCGCGTCCATCATGTCGGACAAAAACAACGCTGTACGATGCTCCATCTTCTTGTTTCTCCAAAATGCCCAGCAGCAGTTGTAGACACTTCTGACGTCTGACACCGACCTGCTGTTGTTGTTGACGGTTGTATGGGGTCGGAAACAGCGCTGCTGAAAAGACCCATATCGCCCCCTAGTGTTGGGGAGGAGGACACGTTCACGTCAATAATTCAGATTTCTCAGCTGCATGTAAACGAGGACGAGGAGAGAAGTCTGATTCAGAGAGAAAGACGAGTTATGATCTTAGTCCGATTAAACTGAGACTGTAAACGAACTGAGTGACTCACCTGAACTCTCAGGTTCTGATTTACTGAAGGGTTGTGTGTGAAAACGTTCATGAATTTACTGTCACCTGAAAAAAAAAAAAGATGTCCTGTTTTTTTAGCGACAGTTTAACTTCAGGTTAAATTTTTATTTCATCCGTTAATATCCTTGATTTACTTCACTGACTCTCTCACTCACCTATAGTGTTTCTTTTTGGTGATATTCTGATCTCAGAGATTATCGTGTCAGAGTTACGTCTCCAGACTTAGAAACAAACTCCTCAAAGTTGAAGGTATTTGAGATTGGGGACAAAAACACTCCCAAAGTCTCAGGGAGAAGGTGAAGGTTTCTTCTTGCAGCAGATAAAGACGTCGATCATGTCGATCAATAAATAATCTTCCTATGAGTCGACTGTCCCAGACATGTTTTACAGGTTTTATAGAGTTCTGTATGTCCCCCTTCCTTGTCCTCTGAGACTCTTCATCATCATCATCCAAATCCCAATCACCTGGAGATCATATGCTGCACCTGACTGAATTTTCACAGCGAAAACTCAAAGATTTTCTGTCGGAAGATTTTTCTTTAAACTCTGATTGTTGATCAGAAACATCCTGATGATTGAGTTTGATCAATATTTACTCTGAAGAAAGCAGGAGGAGGAGAGACGAGGAGACACTGAGGCAGAGATCTGAGAATTTAGGACGCTACAGGAGGGTTCACACACACACACACACACACACACACACAGAGTCAGAAAACATGTTTACAGTCTGGATAAACACATCTGAGCGAGTTCACACTGACCTCTGTCTGTCTGTGTGTGTGTGTGTGTGTGTGTGTGTGTGTGTGTGTGTGTCTCAGCTCAGAGGACAGGTGTGTGTAACACCTCAGGTAGCGGCACTGACCTCCCCGGCCGCTCGAGCGATGATGTCACAGAGACTCACGGCCCGCTGCCCCAGAACGCCTCGCTCTTTCTTGGCTTCGCCTTCATGCTGACGGCGTCGTCTGAGAACGACAGACTGACCAACAGACAGACCAGCGAGGATGAGGAGGGTGAGGAAGAGCAGAGAGACAGCAGACCTGCTGACCTCAGACATTAGAACAATATTAATAAACATGATATGATAATAATGATGATAAAATGTGATAACGACCCTCTCATGACCCGCAGACATCGTTCAGACCGGACCCTACAATAAAGCGTACACAGAGTCTCAGCTGCAGGCGGGGGGAGGATTCATCCTGCCAGACTTCAACGAGGAACAAGTGAGACACGCCCACACTGAGACACGCCCACACTCAGACACGCCCACACTGAGACACGCCCACACTGAGACATGTCCACACCGAGACACGTCCACACTGAGACACGTCCACACTGAGACACACCCACACTGAGACACGCTCACACTGAGACACGTCCTCACTCAGACACGTCCACACTGAGACATGTCCACACTGAGACACGTCCACACTGAGACACGCCCACACTGAGACACGCCCACACTGAGACACGTCCAAGCTGAGACACGTCCACACTAAGACATGCCCACACTGAGACACGTCCACACTAAGACATGTCCACACTGAGACACGTCCAAGCTGAGACAAGCCCACACTGAGACATGTCCACACTGAGACACGCCCACACTCAGCTAGTCCACACTGAGACACGTCCACACTGAGACACGCCCACACTGAGACACGCCCACACTGAGACACGTCCACACTCAGCTAGTCCACACTGAGACATGTTCACACTCAGACACATCCACACTGAGACACGCCCACACTCAGCTAGTCCACACTTAGACACGTCCACACTGAGACACGTCCACACTGAGACACGTCCACACTCAGACACGTCCACACTGAGACACGTCCAAGCTGAGACACGTCCACACTAAGACATGCCCACACTGAGACACGTCCACACTAAGACATGTCCACACTGAGACACGTCCAAGCTGAGACACGCCCACACTGAGACATGTCCACACTGAGACACGCCCACACTCAGCTAGTCCACACTGAGACACGTCCACACTGAGACACGCCCACACTGAGACACGTCCACACTGAGACACGCCCACACTCAGACACGTCCACACTCAGCTAGTCCACACTGAGACACGTCCACACTCAGACACATCCACACTGAGACACGCCCACACTCAGCTAGTCCACACTGAGACACGCCCACACTGAGACACGTCCACACTCAGATACATCCACACTGAGACACGCCCACATTGAGACACGCCCACACTGAGACACGCCCACACTCAGACACGCCCACACTGAGACACGTCAACACTCAGACACGCCCACACCGAGACACGTCCACACCCAGCTAGTCCACACTCAGACACGCCCACACTGAGACACGCCCACTCTGAGACACGCCCACACTGAGACACGCCCACACTCAGGACTGCAGAAACAGGCTGAAAACAGGCCGGCAGGGCTGTCCTGTAAGGTTTAGTCATGTCGATAGAGTTCAGTGATGAACTGTGAAGGTAGAAGAGACGGAGAAACTCTGGTCCAAGTTTGGTGTTTTACTGCATTGACAATAACAGGACAGTGTTATTATCTCAGAGGACACACACACACACACACACACACACACACAGCTGCTCTCTGCAGTCTGTTTATTTTGGTTTTCAACAGTCAGTGTGGGTTCAGCTGTGGTCAGTATCTGCTGTCTGTGTGACTGCAGTCCAAAAAGATAAATCCGAGTTAATTTTCAGGACAGGTGAGGTCTTCAGGTAAATTCTGGATCTGACAGTCGTCTTTAAATTTAAAGGTGGTGTAGTCAGGATCTGAGTTAGTTAGAAATCTTGAATGTAAACTCTACCCCTCCCAAACAGACGCTCCTGCTCGCTCGTATCGTTCAATTAAATTCAGATATGATGCAGATAAATACTTCCGATCATTAGAAATGTGCTCGTGAACGACACGGGGGAGCAGCGTCTGCCTCACAACCAATCAGGTTAGAGGAGGTGGAGAACGTCTTTGTTTACAGTCAGAAAGAGCGGACCGCTCAAAAATGTTCAAATGTTGACGACACAGACAGAAGAGAACACAGAGATATCGATATATTACCAAATGTCATCAATAACTAATAACTATTGACTGATATTAGAAGATTTTTCACCTTTACTCGTTCACCTTTAATAATCAATATAGTTGAATGATTCTTGTATTTGAGGTTAGCAGCACGTTTTTAGACAGGACTGATGGACAGGTGAACTGGTTTTCTCTCTGTGCTGAATTAACCTGTCTCCACAGGTGTGTTCTTTCTCATGTAAATTCTTTGCTCCGCCCCCTCAGTGTAAAGCAGCCTATCAGAGCCTCCTGATCGCTGACCAGCACTGCCGGACCAGGAAGTACCTGCTGTGTGTGGCGAGCGGCGTGCCGTGTGTGTCTCATATCTGGGTGCGAGACTGCTGCAAAGAGAACAAGCTGCTGAACTACAGGAACTACCTGCTGCCTGCGGGGGCGGAGCCAGGCGGCGCCATTGTGGAGTGGTGAGGATGAGGTTTACCTTACTTTTGACGAGCTGTTTGGGATGTTTGCTCCCTCTGCACGTGGTCGTGTTTAAAAGGGAAATAATCCGGATTAATAATCCGTCTGTCTAACAGGATCAGATTAACCACCATCTTTACTGCAGGGAAATGTTGCTGCATGAATTTCAGTCGTCAGTATCAGTTCATCCTGTTGGATCTCTGTGTTCTCTCGAACCTTAGATTAGTGCTGTCATAGACATATATTCAAGTAGATCACCTACACAGACGGTCACCTCATCAAAATGTAACTCCATGATGAAACGACCCGGTCCAGATTCACCTGCTCTTCATTCTCTCCCCCTCCCCCCCTCAGGCACCCTCGCTGCAGCCCGTTCAAGTCTCTGCGGGTTCTGGTGGCGTTGGAGCAAAGCGAGGAGCTGTGGACTCAGCTCATCAGTTTAGGAGGCGGAGCCACAGTCGGGCACAGTCAGAGCAACGACGGGGCAGGTACATCACACACCTGAGAGAATATACCTTACGTAAAACTATACCTTACCTGAGTCTGAAGAACACACCTGAGAATATACCTCACCTGAGAACATACTTCACCTGTGAATATACCTCACCTGAGAACATACCTCACCTGTGAATATACCTCACCTGAGAATATACCTCACCTGAGAATATACCACACCTGTATGTTAAGAACACACCTGAGAACATACCTCACCTGTGAATATACCTCACCTGTGAATATACCTCACCTGAGAACATACCTCACCTGAGAATATACCTCACCTGAGAATATACCTCACCTGTGAATATATCACACCTGTATGTTAAGAACACACCTGAGAACATACCTCACCTGTGAATATACCTCACCTGAGAATATACCTCACCTGTATGTTAAGAACACACCTGAGAACATACCTCACCTGAGAACATACCTCACCTGTGAATATACCTCACCTGTATGTTAAGAACACACCTGAGAACATACCTCACCTGTGAATATACCTCACCTGAGAACATACCTCACCTGTGAATATACCTCACCTGAGAACATACCTCACCTGTGAATATACCTCACCTGTATGTTAAGAACACACCTGAGAACATACCTCACCTGAGAATATACCTCACCTGTATGTTAAGAACACACCTGAGAACATACCTCACCTGTGAATATACCTCACCTGTGTCTAAAGAGCACACCTGTCTTTCAGATGTCCCCTCGGGGAAGTTTGACGTCGTTCTGACGGACCACACCTGCCCCCCGTCGATCCAGAAACAGATGACATCACAGGAAGTTCCGCTGGTCTCGGCAGAGTGGATCATCCAGAGCATCATTCGGGGGGAGAAGCAGGGTTACCATAGCAACCCGGAGTATCGCCATGACTACTCGTCCTCATAGTGTGACTGTGGATCAGCCGTCTGCATGAGTCTGTACATACCTGTACCTGGTTCACCTGTGTGTGTTTTTATCGACAATAAACCGACACACTTCATTTTAGCACAGACTCACTCTTTATTATTACACACACAAACACACAAACACACTGATGTCTATTTACAGTTTATACACAGGAACACCGGCGCCCTCTGCAGGTGAGCTCAGGTAAGTCAGCTTCAACGCTCACAGCTGGGATCAGAGGGTAATAACGAGGAAATATACAGGTGTGATGTTACCATGGTAACTCAAGTCTTTGTGATCAGGACTGATACAGAAGACAAAGATGAGTGACAGCTAGAATGATTGGTCCCGCCTCCACTTTGCTATGATTGGCTGATCAGGTGAGAGCACGTGTTGTCCGACGAGTTCAGGTGTACACACGCACACACACACACACACACACACACACACACACACACACACACACACTCTTGGAGTTCTTCTTACACACTGAAAATCAAAAACCATCAGCAGCAGGTTAGATCAGTGTGTCCTGATTGAACTCTGTCATGTTAAATCCTAATCTGGGGTTCTACAGGTGTGGTCGTACCTGCCCAGCGTTCCTCCTGCCTGAGTGTAGTACTTGTTGTAGTCCAGTCTGAGGAGCAGCTGAGCCAAGTCCGAGTTAATCTGGTGGTTCCTGACACTCGAGAGGATTTTAAAGAGCAGAGACGACTGACGCCTGAAACCCTGAGAGACAAAAATAAGCATTCATGAGGAGGTTTGATGGAGTAAAAAAAGACCTGCAGGTAAGGGCGTCTCCTCACCTTGACCAGGATGTCGAGCTGAGCCCCGCCCCTCTCGTCCAGAGAGGAGACGCTCTGACTGACCAGGGAGCAGAAGGACAGACACAGATCCAGGATCTCATTCAGACAGTGGAACACCTGAGGACAGACCGAGACACACCTGAGACTGAGACCTGTGTTTGATCAGGGTCAGAGAGAGACGAGGACGATGATGATGAGGATGATGATGATGACGGCGAACACGAACCGGTTTGAGCAGGATGAAGGACTGAGCCAGCAGGTTACTGAGGAAGTGATCATGAGCCAGTCTGATGCTCTCAAAGTCTCTGGTGGAGTTGATCTGCTGCAGGAGCTGAGAGAACTGAGACTCCAACACGTCCACCTGAACGCACACACACACACGCACACACACACACACACACACAGAGGACAGGTGTAAATATTCTCAAATATTTTGAGAATGACATAAATCTTAATTTTCCCAAACTCTGCTGCTTCAGTGTTTTCTGAGGAGTGATCAGATTAAAGTCCCTCTTCGTCATGAAAATGAACTTAATCCCCAAAAACATTTCAGTCCTGTCATTGAAGGATCAGCTGACATCAGTTTAGTGATTCTCTCGTTAACACCGGTGAGAGTCTTGATGAGGACGAGGCTGGAGATCGATCTGACGGAGTAACGATAACAGAGTGGATGATCTAAAATGAGGGTGGAGCTCCAAATCATTGTTCTTCCTCTGGTAACCAGGAAACACCTGCAGTCATTATCGCTTTGGCTTCATAGGGAAGGATACAGCTGTTTGTAAGATTGCACCTCAAACAATCATTAATCAGATTATCAAGAACTTCAAGAAGGGAGGTTCAATTATTGTGAGGAAGACTTCAGGACGCCTGAGAAAGGCCATCAAGTTCCAGGATTCAGCTGCAGGATCGGGGAACCACCAGTGCAGAGCTCAGCTGTGAGTGAATCTGTACGTACAGTGAGGAGAAGACTTTTGGAGGAAGACCTGGTGTCAAGAAGGACAGAAAAGACGCCATAAAAAACCATCAGAGACAGACGGATAATCTGTGAAAGTTCAGGGACTGGACAGCTGAGGACTGAGGGAAACTCTTTTTCTCTGATGAATCCTTTTTCGTTTGTTCGGAGAAGAAAAGGTGAGCGCCACCATCAGCCCTGCGTCAGGACAGCAGTAAAGCATCCTGAGATTATTCATGTGTGGGGTTTCTTCTCAGTCAGGGGAGTGGATTCACAAAAACAGTCATGAATAAAGAACCAAAACATCCTCAGAGAGCGACTTCTCCAACCATCGAAGGTCAGTTTGGTGACGAAAAACGATGGAGGAGAAAGGGAGAACTAAGAGGATCGGGGGTCTATGGTCAGGAACCTCCCCAGATTTTAATCCCAGAGACATTTAACGGTCAATCCTCAAGACTTGGCGGATAAATAAAAACTTACAAATTGACACTTAAGAAATGTTTATAATTAAACTTTAAAACAGAAACGTCTGAGAACGAGATCGAAAAAAAACACTGAAGCAGCAGAAAATTCAGATTTGTGTCATCCTCAAAACTTTTGGCCACGGCTGAAGGTCAGGTGTGTGTCTCACCTGCAGGTAGTGTCTCAGGTGTGTGTCTCACCTGCAGGTAGTGTCTCAGGTGTGTGTCTCACCTGCAGGTAGTGTCTCAGGTGTGTGTCTCACCTGCAGGTAGTGTCTCAGGTGTGTGTCTCACCTGTAGCTAATGTCCCAGGTGTGTGTCTCACCTGTAGGTAGTGTCTCAGGTGTGTGTCTCACCTGTAGGTAGTGTCTCAGGTGTGTGTCTCACCTGCAGGTAGTGTCTCAGGTGTGTGTCTCACCTGTAGCTAATGTCTCAGGTGTGTGTCTCACCTGCAGGTAGTGTCTCAGGTGTGTGTCTCACCTGTAGGTAGTGTCTCAGGTGTGTGTCTCACCTGTAGGTAGTGTCTCAGGTGTGTGTCTCACCTGCAGGTAGTGTCTCAGGTGTCTGTCTCACCTGTAGGTAGTGTCTCAGGTGTGTGTCTCACCTGTAGGTAGTGTCTCAGGTGTGTGTCTCACCTGCAGGTAGTGTCTCAGGTGTGTGTCTCACCTGCAGGTAGTGTCTCAGGTGTGTGTCTCACCTGTAGCTAATGTCTCAGGTGTGTGTCTCACCTGTAGGTAGTGTCTCAGGTGTGTGTCTCACCTGCAGGTAGTGTCTCAGGTGTCTGTCTCACCTGTAGGTAGTGTCTCAGGTGTGTGTCTCACCTGTAGCTAATGTCTCAGGTGTGTGTCTCACCTGTAGCTAATGTCTCAGGTGTGTGTCTCACCTGTAGGTAGTGTCTCAGGTGTGTGTCTCACCTGCAGGTAGTGTCTCAGGTGTGTGTCTCACCTGTAGCTAATGTCTCAGGTGTGTGTCTCACCTGCAGGTAATGTCTCAGGTGTGTGTCTCACCTGTAGGTAGTGTCTCAGGTCTGTGTCTCACCTGTAGGTAGTGTCTCAGGTGTGTGTCTCACCTGTAGGTAGTGTCTCACCTGTAGGTAGTGTCTCAGGTGTGTGTCTCACCTGTAGGTAGTGTCTCAGGTGTGTGTCTCACCTGTAGGTAGTGTCTCAGGTGTGTGTCTCACCTGCAGGTAGTGTCTCAGGTGTGTGTCTCACCTGTAGGTAGTGTCTCAGGTGTGTGTCTCACCTGTAGCTAATGTCTCAGGTGTGTGTCTCACCTGTAGCTAATGTCTCAGGTGTGTGTCTCACCTGTAGGTAGTGTCTCAGGTGTGTGTCTCACCTGTAGGTAGTGTCTCAGGTGTGTGTCTCACCTGTAGCTAATGTCTCAGGTGTGTGTCTCACCTGTAGGTAGTGTCTCAGGTGTGTGTCTCACCTGTAGCTAATGTCTCAGGTGTGTGTCTCACCTGTAGGTAGTGTCTCAGGTGTGTGTCTCACCTGTAGGTAGTGTCTCAGGTGTGTGTCTCACCTGTAGCTAATGTCTCAGGTGTGTGTCTCACCTGTAGGTAGTGTCTCAGGTGTGTGTCTCACCTGCAGGTAGTGTCTCAGGTGTGTGTCTCACCTGTAGGTAGTGTCTCAGGTGTGTGTCTCACCTGCAGGTAGTGTCTCAGGTGTGTGTCTCACCTGTAGCTAATGTCTCAGGTGTGTGTCTCACCTGTAGGTAGCTAATGTCTCAGGTGTGTGTCTCACCTGTAGGTAGTGTCTCAGGTGTGTGTCTCACCTGTAGCTAATGTCTCAGGTGTGTGTCTCACCTGTAGCTAATGTCTCAGGTGTGTGTCTCACCTGCAGGTAGTGTCTCAGGTGTGTGTCTCACCTGTAGGTAGTGTCTCAGGTGTGTGTCTCACCTGTAGCTAGTGTCTCAGGTGTGTGTCTCACCTGCAGGTAGTGTCTCAGGTGTGTGTCTCACCTGTAGGTAGTGTCTCAGGTGTGTGTCTCACCTGCAGGTACTGTCTCAGGTGTGTGTCTCACCTGTAGCTAATGTCTCAGGTGTGTGTCTCACCTGTAGGTAGTACTGCAGGTTGTCGATGAGGAAGGCCATGTGGTTGCGGAGCCTCCACTTGATGGCGTCGGTCTGGCTGGACTTGAGGTGTTTCCTCTGCATCTGGAGAGCCCAACAGGTCTGCAGCTGAGACTGGACCCTTCGCACACTCAGCAGGTACCTGAAGACCACATTATACCTGAGGAGGAGGAGGAGGAGGAGGAGGTGGAGGAGTGTAAGGTACATTCTAACACAGTCAGCACAGGTGTGTCACAGACAGGTGTAGTTGGAGGGTATTTACTTCTCCAGCACCGCCGGGGTGAACAGGATGTGCAGAGGCCACTGGACCTTATAGGTGAGACCCAGAGCTGCCCACCCAGTGGGAGGAGCCTCACGAGGGGAGGTGTCCTGGGGGGGCGTGGCTCCGTCTCTAGGACCCACAGACTCTGAAACAGAAACACACCTGTGAGCTGAGGTCATCACAGTCTACAGATGTTCTCAGGTGAGCTCGGGTGAGTCTACCTTTGGCGTCTTTGCCCTGATAGTCCACGGTCAGGTGCAGCAGAGGCAGCAGGTTATCGTCGTCCAGGAGAACCTTATGGGCCGCCTGCTGGAACGCCACGTTCACATCTGACAGGAAATACTTAGAGGTTAGAGCGCACAGGTGAGCACGTCACAGATAAAGACACTCAGGTGTGACTCAATACCGTGTTCAGTGACAGCTGTGGGCGGAGTCTTCAGCATGTGCTGGGCCAGGTCGATGAACACCTGGTAGAGCTCTCCTCTGCCCAGCAGGTAGAAGTCTTTGATGATCTGTCCAATGAGATTACAGTGGTCAGGTGAGGTCATAACCTGAGATTATTTCCTTCACGTGACCGACCCGTCAATCAGTCATGTGATCAGACTCACCTTCAGCTGCTCCAGCAGGTCGGACTCCTCCACCATGAGAGTCCACAGGTGCTGCAGGACACGGACACACACAGACAGAGGTTAGTCTGTTAACTTACCCTTAACATAGATATATATAAACACTAGATGTCCTACACACGCTGTTAGCCAATAGAGACCAATGTCCACGCATGGTGGCCATTTTGCTAAGGGCAGCTCGCCCTCTCCTTACATTCCAGCCTACGGTTCATGTAACATTTAAATAACCATAGATTGATTAATTTTAAACGGATTTTCAAACAGTTTGTTTTGTAACAAACCTCAGAGTTTTAGTTATGTTCCTGCATACTCAAGAATAATTTTAACCATGGATTTTTATAAATAAACATTAAACAGATAGATAGAGCAATAGATATAGGCCTACACACCCTTAACCCTTATAGCCATGAAACAACTGTTCTTTATGATTAAGTCTTTTTTTTTTCTCAAAGTAAATCTGCCGTTTTAATTTGTCCAAGCATCCCGACTCACAGCCTCGTTATTAAGGTCTGTAACAAACTAAACCGTTTATAAATCTGTCAAGATTTCAGCGAGTTAAGAGGATCTTTGATCATGTAGATTACTCACCTCCCGTCGGCGACCAGAGAGCGTACAAGAATGGTATACTGGAGTAAGATGGACGCCAGTGACCCCGCCTCATAGAGTCATCTAGCCTTTCTTATAGATATCTACGAGCCTTAAAATGTGACGTACAGGTAAAGCAGGTGTGTGAGCTCACCTCGGCCACGGTGCTCCTGATCCGGTCGATCAGGTTCTCAAAGTCCACCAGGCTGAACTGCGGCTGCTGCTTCAGTCTGTGCAGCTCTGAGGCAAACGTGTCCTCCTGGTGCTTCAGGATCGAAGCTGCGACACACACACACACACACACACACACACACACACACACACACACACACACACACACACACACACACACAGACCATCAACACCACATGTTCATGGTTGTCAGGTAAAGACGTCAGGGGTCAGAGGTTCGACCCAGGGCTGAGTACCGGCTCTGGACGGGCTGTGGTTGTGGTTCTCAAACATCTGGACGGACTCTCCCACGAACAGGATCTTCTCGGCCACTCTGACGGGGATGTAGGAGGGTAACATCTCAGAGCGCAGCGAGAACTGCTGCAGAGACGGAGCGAGCATGTTCTCCTCCTCCATCAGCCTCTGAGACACAGAGAGACAGAGACAGGAGATCAGGGTCAGACCACGGTCCTGGTCTGTGGATCTGTGTGTGTGTGTGTGTGTGGTCCTCACCAGGTCCTGCAGCTCTCTCAGCTGTTTCCCGCTCAGTCCCCCCAGACCCAGGTCCTCCTCCTCCTCCTCCTGGTTTGTGGCAGCTCCTCCTGCACTCGGACCCTGCTTTATGAAGAACTCCTCGCTCTGATCCAGCAGCAGACCGTGGAGCATCCACGCCGCCAGCTGCTTGTACATCACGCCGTGACACACCGCCAGGATCCTGAACGGAACAGACACAGAGGTTATGACTGACGGCAGGAGGACTGGACTGATCCGGACCTCACAGGATCGGGATCCAGGAGGAGAGAGGAGAGCAGTGTTGTCATTATCATCATAATCATCTTTATCATTATCATCATCATAATTATTATCATCATAGTCATCATTATTATTTTTCATCATTATTATCATTATCATCATTACCATCTTAACCACCATTATCATTATTATAATCATCATTTCTATCATTATCATCATTGTCATCATTTTCATCATCATCATTATAATTACCACCATTATCATTAATTTAATAATTTTTATCATTTACATCATTATCATTATTATCATCATCATTATAATCATTATCATTTTTATCATCATCATCATAATTATTATCATCATTATTATTTTTCATCATCATTATCATTATCATCATTACCATCTTAACCACCATTATCATAATTATAATTATCATTTTCATCATCATCATTATAATTACCACCATTATCATTAATTTAATCATTTTTATCATTTACATCATTATCATTTTTATCATTATCATTATTATCATTATCATCATCATAATTATTATCATCATAGTCATCATTATTATTTTTCATCATTATTATCATTATCATCATTACCATCTTAACCACCATTATCATTATTATAATCATCATTTCTATCATTATCATCATTGTCATCATTTTCATCATCATCATTATAATTACCACCATTATCATTAATTTAATCATTTTTATCATTTACATCATTATCATTATCCTCATTATTATCATCATCATTATCATTTTCATCATTATCATCATGATCACAGAAGTAATGCTGATAACGCCGCCCTGAGTCCTGCTGAGAGGATCTGACTCACTTTTCCAACGCCAAACGGACGGGAGGAAGACCGCCACAACTGTGTTTGTAGACCGTCTCCAGGATCTGACAGCCATGGATCTACAACAACAACAACAACAACAAGATCAAGGATCATGACGATCATCATGATCGACATATGAGGTCCTGAGGTTCTTCTAAGTGTTGTCAAAAATGAAGGTAACTGTAGATGTTTGTGAGAGGAGGAACCTTTTGAGATTTAATCGTCTCCACCACGACCATAACAGAGGGAAACAGCAGCTGGAACTGGAGACACACACACACACACACACACACACACACACACACAGTTGAATTTAACCCATTCAGAGTTTAAATCCTCCCTCCCAATGATCTGTGTTCAGGTGTGTTTACCTGGTCCAGTTTGTAGTTCACATGAGAGATGGTCAGGTGTGGATCCCCCAGGAACTGAAACACAAACACACACACGGAGAGAAGGAGCATCCTGTCACATGATCGCCTTGTTCGGTTGTTTGTGTGTGTATTTTTTTGTGTATTGTGTGTGTTTGTGTCCTCACCTCCTGTTCCAGGTCGAGCAGAGCCTGCCTGTAGGGCTGCAGCACCGAGTCCAGACCTGTGCAAAAAGCTCTCAGGTAGATCCCATGGAGTCCCGTCTGACCCGCTTGGTTAGAGTGATGCTCCTACGACGAAAACAACAAAAACGACAAGGTGTTAATAAAAAACAAAAACAACAACAACATGTAAGTAAACAACATGTAAATACACAACAACAAAAACAACAAGGTGTTAATAAAAAACAAAAACAACAACAACATGTAAGTAAACAACATGTAAATATACAACAACAAAAACAACAAGGTGTTAATAAAAAACAAAAACAACAACATGTAAGTAAACAACATGTGAATATACAACAACAAAAACAACAAGGTGTTAATAAAAAACAAAAACAACAACAACATGTAAGTAAACAACATGTAAATATACAACAACAAAAACAACAGTGTGTAAAAAAACAACAACATGTAAATATACAACAACAAAAACAACAAGGTGTTAATAAAAAACAAAAAAACAACATGTAAGTAAACAACATGTAAATACACAACAACAAAAACAACAAGGTGTTAATAAAAAACAAAAACAACAACAACATGTAAGTAAACAACATGTAAATATACAACAACAAAAACAACAGTGTGTAAAAAAACAACAACAACAACATGTAAGTAAACAACATGTAAATATACAACAACAAAAACAACAAGGTGTTCATAAAAAACAAAAACAACATGTAAGTAAACAACATGTAAATACACAACAACAAAAACAACAAGGTGTTAATAAAAAACAAAAACAACAACAACATGTAAGTAAACAACATGTAAATATACAACAACAAAAACAACAGTGTGTAAAAAAACAACAACATGTAAGTAAACAACATGTAAATATACAACAACAAAAACAACAGTGTGTAAAAAAACAACATGTAAATGAGCAACAGAAACATGTAAATACACAACAAAAACAAACAACAAAACATGTAAATAAAGAACAACATCAACAACAAAAACAACATGTAAATAAACAAAAACAAAAACATGTAAATAAACAACGAAAAAATTAAATACATGTTAATAACAACAATAACAAACATGTAAATGACAACAAAAACATGTAAAAACACAACAACAAAAACATGAAAATAAACAACAACATCAACAAAAACAACATGTACATCAACGACATCAAAAACAACAACAATTTGTAAATAAACAACAACATGTAAATACACAAAAACAACAACAAAAACAGCAAATGAACTTCAGAGACTCAGTCACACAGAGAGGGACAGCCTCAGAGAACAACACTGCACAGACATACAGGACATAGATCACACACAGATATAAACATGAAGAAGAGGTGAACTCAGGATCAAACATCTCCCCTTCTTCATCCATGTCGGGTCAGCAGGTAAACTAACTCACCTGAGGATGGACGTGCCCTGTGTGCTGCTCAATAAACTCAGTGAAGCGGATGTAGTCTGTTCCCAGTTTGGACAGCCGGCCGAGGACACTGGTCTCACTGGGATGAAGGAACGGCAGGTCCTGGGACACCTGAGGGACAGACAGAGGGGTCAAAGGTTAGAGATGCTCTGAGTGTCTGTCTGATAGAAGACATTATCCTCAGAGAAGTTACCCTGAGGGACAAACAGGGGCGTCAGGAGATGCTGAGTGTCTCTGAAAGAAGACCTTACACCAAGAGACGTTCTCCTGAGAGGCATTATCTTAAGAGAACGTATCCAGAGAGACTTTATCCTGAGGGACCTGAGAGATGAATAATGTGATTTTATTTTTTTACAAAACAGTTTATTCTGTCTATTTCCTGTCCTTAAACTGACGCTCCAGTCCTTTAACAGCTGCACTGAGACACAGAGTCACAGGTGGAGAGAAGGCAGGTGGGTTCTGTGCTGTCGGCTTCACCTGTTTAAGTGCTATGGTTGGGTGGAGCTGCTCTCTGCTACGACTTTCCAGTTGTTTGACACTTGGTTCTAATTCAGAACATGATTGGTTCAGACCCGGAGAAACTCCCCTTTTCATTGGCTGTTCGTATAGTCGACCAAAACATGGCAGAATGACGACTATCGAAAAGCATATTGATCATGTTCTGTATTGATATTGAGGGGAATTAATTTTTGATATATATTGTTATCGTTTTATCGCCCAGCCCTAGAACAAAGTGAGTTTCCCAGCACCGGGGTGTGAGTGAGTGAATGATGTATCCGATGTAAATCGCTTAGAGAGTCTCTGATAAAGAGATTATATGAAATCTGATTTTATTGTTTTTGTTATGACTATATTACCTTTAAAATATAACCAGCTGACCTGAAATCAGTCCCTTATGTTGACTAAAATAATTCCAGCACCCTCACAGGAACCAAATCAACCCCTTTATTCTGTGTTTTTAACAGAATCCTAGAGTTTTATTATTTAAACATGTAAAGTCTTGTTTTAGTTCATATCTGCCCTCTTGTCTTAGCCCCGTTAGCTCGGTGTTGACTCTTCATTTTCCGGGTTACCTGCAGCCCTGTCCGTTTGTTCCAGGTGAAGATGGTTCCCGGGTATCCGCTCAGCGCCAGCAGCAGCTCGTGGATCATCTTGACTCACCTGTAGGACAGTTTACCTGTAAACACTGCAGAAAACCTTTCAGTCAGCCATCACCACAAACTGCCGCCACAGCTGTCGCGGGCTGGAGACGTCACTACGCAAAGCATCGTGGGGGCTTGAGTTTTCTGCGTCATGTGTGCCTCAGGCGTACATGTCTCCCTTATATGATTCAAACAACATTTAAAGTTTGATAGATTCTCATTTTTGATGTGATTCCATTCCGGTGCCGCTGAAATACGCTCCCTGTGATATGTCGATAAAACGACGAGAAAGTGATCTCTCAGCTGTGCGTCTGGGTAATGTAGTTCTTCCCGCCAAAGGCAGTGTCGCCGGTATGTCGTCATCGGTGTGTGCTGTTGTATCAGAGGGAGAAGTCGGTGTGTGTGTGTGTTAGCTTCAGTTTAATAAAGTCCTCCTCTCAGACTCAGTATTTTTCTAACTTTATGACCCTGAAGAAAACGTTAGCTCACCGTTAGCCGCGCTGCTAATGAACTACAGTCTATCTGTTAGCCGTAAGCTCGATTAGCGTTAGCTCCTCCACTCTGTGGTGTTGTTAACAGGTTAGCTTAGCATCATCGTCATCATCTTCATCATCAGCTGGATGAGGACTGACGGAGGAAACTAACAGGTAAAGTGGGGCACGAGCTCAGGTGGAGGTGTCTGTATTTCCGGGGAATGACAGGTGTGTGTTTGTGTGTGTGTGTGTGCGTGTGTGTGTGTTAGTTATCTGAGACACACTGTGGCTTTAAGTATACGTGTGTGTTAGTGTTCTCAGTGTGTCTCTGCAGAGGTTAGGGATGTTTGTGTGTGTGTGTTTCATTGACCTGTCCTTACAGTCTGTGTGTGTGTGTGTGTGTGTGTGTGTGTGTGTGTACAGGTATGTCGGAGGAGGGGCGTGGTCAAGACCAGGTGTCAGAGTACCTGGTTCAGAACCCTCATGTGGCTCAGTGGGTGGAGTCTCTGCGTGGTTACTGTGAGACGGGGAAGGCGTGGTCAGCGCGCAGAGAGTTCATCCTCAGGAACATGGAGGCGTTTCCTGCCGTGCAGCCCGGACAGGTGAGCCCTCACCTGGACCGCCTCCTGTCTCTGTCCATGGCGTGGGCCAATCACGTGTTCCTGGGCTGCAGGTAAGACCAGCTGATGGTCGATGACAATGTAATGTAACGATACACCCGACTCCTGATTCGGTAGGATTCATGAGTCTGGGTTGACGATACGATTTTCTCACGATTCTTTTTCACCGAATTAGTGCGACGAATGATGACTGAAGAAGATTCCTTTAATTATTAATCAGGAACTAAAAAAAGAACATTTCTAAGGTTAGGGTGTAACTTTAAAACAAATAGATAGAGCGATTCATTCAGTGAATAAAGTGAGTAAATACTTTTGATTTGATCATCTAGATACACGCCAATCAAGCCAGTAAGTCATTTTATCCGCGCTTGGTGTGAATCCACGGTAAGAATGCTTACAATGTCCTCAGCATCACGACCCCGAATTTCCACCGCATCCGGAACGGCTCTGAGTCATAACGGTGGCGATTTTCGAATCACGAGAACTCACAAGAACCCTCAGATTCACGTTCAATCTCATGATAACGAGTCGTCTCTCTAAAGACAGACACATAGACATATAAGCAGTAGATTGTGTCCTTCCAGAGGAGGAAATCTACTTCTAGACTTCTAGAATCAGCATCTCCTCATCCATGGTGTCATCGGGGTGAAATGACGTCTAAAAACCTTTCACTTGTTCGTCGTTCGTGTTTTATTTTGAAAAGAAGCCGGATGTTTTATTTTGTGTCTGTGCCCGACTTCCTTTCCAGCACGGGTTAATCTGTGCTGAATTTATCCGCCATGCTCCGGCGTCCGGAAAAAATAGAACTCTTGTGATCAGCTGAGGAGTCCGGCGATCCGCAGAGGAACGGAAAGAAGTCGGTGTAAATTGACACGTTAACTTGAATGGTTACGATCAGCTACGATCGGAGGATACGACCTTTTAGGAGACGATCAGGATGAAGGTGGAGATTAGAGGGTTAGACTGTGAGTCGATTTCACCAGAAGTCTGCGCTAAGGAGCGCGGCTGCCACCGCTGGCTGCTGTTCGGGATGACATTCATTCAAACCCAGACTGATCTGTGAATCCTCCATTTCAAAATCATCTGCGGCCGCCGTCATGTCTCTCGCTCTGTCTGAATCAGTGACACACGACGCCGACTCACGTCGCGCCGTCCGCTGTTTAGAAAGGACGCTGCGGATCATCTTCCATTTCAGCTGATTTTGAGTCGTCACACATTTGTATCGATTTGTAACCGTCTGATGGTGCGTCGTTACATCCCTGTTTTTATTTCTAACCTCCGTCGGTGGTGATGAAGACTTGTGGTCTCTGCTCCTCCTCCTCAGTTACCCTCAGGCTGTGATGGAGAAGATCAGAGAGATGGGGGAAGGGATCGAAGTCCGTGACGCTCCACAGCATCAAACCACTAAAGAGCTGTCTCTCAGAGGAAAGAGGAGCGCCCCCTCTGGTAACAGATGCTATTACAGTCTTTATGATATCATGGAGTCTCAGCAGAAGTTTGAAATGATCCCAGAGTTTAGGAATGAACGCTGATCCTCGTTTAAACAGAGCAGCTAATCTAACTAAAGTTTTATCAGGATAACGACCAATCATGTTCATCAAACACAGACTCGCCTGAGTCCGCCTCCTCACTCAACCTCTGTGTGTCTGCATTTCCTCCTGCAGAGGGCGACACTGACGCTTCAGTAAAGAGGGCTAAATGTGCGTCTAACGAGCCTGACAGTCGAGGTTCAGGGCGTGGCGCCCCGTGTCCTGTCAACCAGAAATCAGGGCCCCTCCCTCAGGCACCGGCAGAGCACCAGCCCTTCTTCAACCGCCTGTATAAGGCGGTGGCGTGGAAGCTGGTGTCGGCGGGGGGCTTCGGGCCGAACTTGGACCACTGTGAGATCCTGAGGAGCTGCGTGGAGTCCTGCAAACAGACGCTCACCTGCGTGTTCGTCCCTCTGAAGGACATCACCGGCCTGCCCGCCGGGCGTGCTCAGAAGGAGGGACACGTTTGCGAGATCCGCTGTCAGACCGTCTACATGGGGACGGGTTACGGGCGGGACGAGGCCGCCGCCAAGAACATGGCGTCCAAAGAGGCGCTGAAAGTGTTTCAGGGCAGGAAGGTGACAGTGAAGATCTGCAGACGGCGGTACAAAGGACGGGAGGTGGAAGACCTGGTCCTGCTGGACGAACAGCCCCGCAGCCAGGCCCTGCCCCCCGCCCTCAGCTACCCTTTCCAGGAGCAGGAGGACCCCCCCTCGTAGGGACCGCCCTCTTTCATAGAGACCACGCCCTCTTTCATAGACCCACCCCCTCAGTTTCAGACTGACGACGACGTCCGGCTGAAGAAAAGATCTGTGACCCTCTGACCAAGACCTGACGCTCTGACCCCTGACCTCTGACCAGGTGTCTCAAACGGCTCCGCCTCCCTCTCAGCTGTCAGCAGAGCGAGGTTTCTCTGACTTTGTTATTTGATACTTTATTCTCGTTGTTCTGATCAGACGGTTTGATGAAGTTGGACTCACTCTGTTCCTCTCGGCTCTTCTTCTGTTTCTCGATGGTTTTTATTTGACGTTTTGAAAAAGTTCGACTCTCTGAGGTCAAAGTTCTTTAAAAACCGTTTATATCTAAGAGCTGAAATCGAACTTCATCTTCTCTGTTCCAGTTTCTGATGTTACTCTAAGGAAGTGCTGATCTGTCCCGTCAAAATAAAAGCATGTTTCGTCCTGTTGGAGGCTTTGGTAGCAGAGTCTGTCTTTCCGTCACTCAGACTCTTTAAATTCACCGTCTGCTTCAGTTTGATTCGCACTCTCACGTCTGCGTTTCTATGGAAACCTCGAGTCACCTGGACAAAGTATGAGCTGCTTGTTTTTCATTAACAAAGGTGAGACAGTGTGTCACATGATGGATGTCTCAGGTGTGACCTTCATTCAGCAGGTGTGTAGAACTTATTTTTCTGAATCCCAGAGTTTATATGTGTGTGAAGATGAACATACATGACGTCTCCGTGTTATTTAACAGGAACTGCAGATACAGATATTTAACACAGAGCAGACTGGAGCTTCAGACTCGGGTTCACATGTTGAAAAAGCTGATTTTGGAGTTCAGGCTTTCAGTTCACGTTTGATAAAAACCTGTTTCATGTTTCCTGACTGAACGGACTGATCCTCAGATTCCTCAGATTCAGCGTCACTGAACATGTTCAGGTTCATAAATCAGTTCTTTTCTTAATAACCTCAGTGTGAACAGTGTTAGTGTGAGGCTGTGTCTGTTCGCTGCTGTTTCTATACATTTATAAATAAAGAGTATTTGAATAAAGTTTCCTGCTGCCGTTTTATTCCAGCTGCTGCTTTAGTGAGGACGATTATTAAAGACTCTCAGGTCATGTGACCCGACGACGACATCGAACAATAAGAACTTTAATGACGATGTCGAAACGTCTCGTTATCATCAGTCAGCTGAACTCTGACACGTCCTCATTAGAACACACACACACACTCTGGGCCTGTGTGTGTGTGTGTGTGTGTGTGTCAGCAGCAGGTCTTCCTCCCCCGCCTCTTCCTCAGGCGGATGAACTCTGATGTTTGGACGTCTCTCAGTCTGACCTCAGATCAGGTTTAATTAACTCAGAACAGACTCACTCTTAATGATGCGTGTTTGTCTTAAACACACATCAACATCACCATCTTCATCATCTTCATCTTCATCCTTCTCCCACCTATTTCAGATTATATTAATCAAACCAAATATTTTAGCTCTGACTGTTATGAAAACCTTAAATTTAAAATATCTGAGCTTTATTAAAGACCTGATATGAAATTATTTATGGCAGCTCTGTGATTTTTCAGTCTCAGGAGATTTCACTATCTTACCTGAGTTTAAATATATGGGTTTACAGCATCACCACTAGGGGGCAGCAGCGTCTATCTGGGAGTTTAAGCACATCTGTTTGGTCAGTTTGGCTCCGAACCATCGAAAGAGATCAAATGAAAATGAAACACAGATAAATTTATAATGAACTTCAGAATAACGCTGACCCCGAATCTTTCACACTTAAAGGGATATTCTGGAGTAAAATTAATTTAGGGTCAAACGCACCGTAACACCGAGTTAGACCCCCACAAATAATGCTCAGAACAGCACCTAACTTCATCAACAGGACATATAGGGTCACAGACATAGTACTAGACACCAAACATCTTTTTAACTTTGACTCATTTCTTTAGCAAAGAGACGAAACACAACTCACCTACTCTCTTCCAGCAGACGCTTGTTTGTAGAGAGACCTCAGGCCAGTCCATTACGGACTACAGCGGGGTGCCGCAGCTCAAGGAAGAACATTTATGATCATTTCTTCATGGAAATACAATCAGACCGAGACGCTAAGACAGAAGAACTACCGCGTCTGTAAAATGATTAATATGGTGATTATTACTTCAAAGAAATGATAAAGAAATGATCATAAATGTTCTTCCTTGAGCTGCGTCACCCCGCTGTAGTCCGTAATGGACTGGCCTGAGGTCTCACTACAAACAAGCGTCTGCTGGAAGAGAGTAGGTGAGTTGTGTTTAGTCTCTTTGCTAAAGAAATGAGTCAAAGTTAAAAAGATGTTTGGTGTCTAGTACTATATCTGTGACCCTATATGTCCTGTTGATGAAGTTAGGTGCTGTTCTGAGCATTATTTGTGGCTATAGAGTGGCGTTTTGGTTGGGGGCGTGTCTCTCTGTATTTCTATCCTGCGGTCGTTACTAAAGTTGGTATAACTAGAGAAGCAAGCGGTCGACAACATTCATCTCTGGAGGGGGGGTCTAACTCGGTGTTATGGTGAGTTTGACCCTAAATTAATTTTATGCTGGAATATCCCTTTAATTGTCAGATCAGGAATCAGCATCACTGCAGGTGTGTTTGTGTCACAGCTGATACCTGCAGATAAACAGCGCTGACTGCAGGATTACACAGAATATCAAACCAGAAACTAACAAACAAACAAGCAGGGGTTAGACTGAGGGAGGGAACACACACACACACACACACCTGAACACCTGGGCTAAAGCTGTGTATAATCCCGTTAGGATCGACTGAATTTGACGGTTGAATTAAATCTTTTCTCTGAACTTTGGAAACAAACTTCTGCGTAAACATGTGAAACACTCTCCTGTTCATCAGACCGTCTGATTCAGAATCAGATTTAATCTCTGGAGTCGTTTTTCTGTTTGAACAGTGTTATTGTTTTTATATCTTATTTTCATATCTACTGAGGCAGAAATCTCCAACAGAGTCTTTATCTACTTAAATACATGAGCGACACAACACAGTTTATTTAGATATGTCTAATATCAGAGTAGGAGAAAACACGAGTCAGTCCACTGCTTTACAAAACAACATGATCCACTTTATTCTTCACATTTAGACCATCATAAATCTGATTATTAATGACACACAAACACCTGAGAACGACACTGACTGGAAGATGAACAGATCTGAAGATACAGACTATAAACCAAAACAACATGACATATTTACAGTTAATGGATTCACACACAGACACAGAGATACTCAAATATTCAGTATACAGTCCTGAACCAACATCTGATACACACTCTGAGGTTTGAATACTTCAACAAAGAGAATATTTGCTGCATATAGTGAATATTATTGTAAGTTATTTCCATATACAGTCAGGGATTGTAATTTTATATTTAATATCCAGTCTGTAGTTTTACATATACATGGATCAATGATATGTCCGCTCTGAGGTGGAATCATAGACTGTATATACGATATATACATATTATATATACTATATATACTTGTATATACAGTCTATGGGTGTAATAATGAGAGCTGTTCTGTTCATATTTCCATCGTCTGATCACACGTCGACATCATGAGAAACAAAAACTATCACACAGTTTCACAGTTTCACTCAGACAGACAGTGAGGGCGTCACTGAGCACGCTCCGTAGAGCTCTAACACCTGATGGTCAGTATATACAGAGAGGGTCAGTCCGTGTGTGTGTGTGTGCGTGTGTGTGTGTGTGTGTGCTCATAAGCACTTCAGCAGGAAGAAGTTGCAGAAAGCTCCTCGTGGACAGTCACACATCTTCCCGATACGAGCGCCTTTCCTGACAGCACACTGCTCACCCACGTCGCACTGAGAGAGAGAGAGAGAGAGAGAGAGAGAGAGAGAGAGGGTGGGGTGAGGGGAGATACAGAGTTAAAAACCAGTAAGACCAGCTGAGTGTGTCTCTGTGATGGTGGACCATCTGTGTCTCTCTCACCGTGGGGACCTGTCCAAACTTCTTCTCCCACGAGGGGATCTTCTTCGCCTGCAGCTTCTCCAGAACCTCCTGCAGAGCTCCAAGCTGATAGAGAGAGAGAGAGAGACAGACAGAGAGAGAGGGAGAGAGATTCATGTAGTTGATTTAATAAGCGCATCATCTCTCTCATAATAATAATAGTTACAATAATAATAATATTGATAATGACTTAAACCATAAAACTGTCAGATCATGAGGATGAAGAAACATTTGTCAGTTTCATGTTGGGATCGTAACTCGTCAGTGTGTGATCGTTGTGTTATTAATAACGTCTAAAGGTGAAGTTTAATCCTTTAATGCCTTTTGTATGATATTTGATACATACTTTTAAATACTTCTATCAAATCAATATGGTCAACAAATTACTAAAAAAACACCTGAATACAGTCTGATCAATGATAAAAATGTCCTCTTTTAGTTTATCAGTTTCCAAAAACATCTAAAGAGATCAATAAATATATTTGTTAAATTTTAAGGACTTTTTGATTGTTTTGGTTTTTAGTAGTAAATGAAATAAACATTTCAGCTCTAAAAAATTAAAGTCTCTACCTGATCTGTAAAGTTCGAGGACAGCTGAGCTCTTAAATTCTCTTTTTCCTGAATGAGGTTTGGTTTGTTGTGCGTCTGTTATAAATGAATCCAACACTCCAGATTCAATAATAATAATAATAATAATAATAATAATATTTATTTGTCTTGGTGAGCGCTCCTTCCTCTCTGATGATGATGATGATGATGATGATGGTGTTTGGAGCTCAGGTGTGGGGTCTCTCTGTCGGGTCCAGAGGTGAGGTGCGGGTCTTACCAGCTGTTTTTCGCTGGTCAGGTTCGGTCCTTTAGGGTAGAAGTCCCTCAGGGCCCGTGGGCTCAGCTCCTCCTCCTCAGACTCGGACCAGGGTTCCAGCTCCAGCTCCAGGTTCTGCGCTCCCGTGGATCGTGATAGCAGCAGCAGCGCGCAGAGGAGCGCCGCTCCGAGCAGCCTGCAGCCCCGCATGGTCCTCCCTGTGCACCGCATCTTGTCCTCCTCCTCCCCCCGCAGGAGCAGAAACACCTTTATACGACCCCCTCCTCCCCCCTTCGGCTCCTCCCCACGCCGTGATCGGTCCTCCGTGGCTCCGTGTCATGCGTAACGGCGTCCTGTGAGTCACCCGGAAAAGTTGCTGGGCAAAAAACGACAGAAAAAAGAGAAAGTCAACAACAACAGGAGCTCTGCGGGGGTGAGGAGGGTGAGGAGGGTGAGGAGGGTGAGGATTACAGTCCACCTGCATGGAAAGGATTTACATGATTGATGATTGTAGTCATGATGAATACAGACGAGTTTAAAGTCAGTTTTCTAAAAATAAAGAGAGAAACTTCCACTAATGAGAGGCTGAGGTTTTAAACTGAGTCAGAGTTTGATCTTTTTCTCTGTCTGATCAGTAAAAACACTTTTAATAATGACCATCAGAGACTTTATCAATGATCAGTATCATGTCTTTATTATTCAGCCTCCCTGTCTGTGTCTGAGCGGTGACTCAGTTTACTCTCTGCTGTATTACAAACACCCTGATCACTAACTTTGATTTTCTCTGCTCCAACACAAACAGGAAAACTCCCACACAGGAAGAAACCTCAGCGTCTTTGAGTTACAGCCGAGCGAGAGAGAGAGAGAGAAAAGAGGAGGAGGAGGAGGAGAGACGAAGAAATGGAGACAGGACACACAAAAACCAAGATTTATATAAGACCAGAGACCAAACAGAAGAAGATGAACCCGAGAAACACTCAAATTAGTAACACCATCACTATCGCTATCGGGTCATTTTTACCTGAAATCATCTACACAAGAAAAAGTCCTTGTCATCAAAACAGGAAAATACAAATTCAAGTTTTTTTTAACTGTGTGATGTCCAAAGGGAGGAAAAAAGTGACATGAGGAGACCAGATAAAAATACAACAACAAAAATGCTTCTGTGGTTCAGACTCCGGGTCCTCGGCACAATAACAGGAGAGAGAAACAAAATCTGTCAGATTTGGAGTAAAAATGATTAAAGCTGACTCAAATATTTCTTATCTCCATATGAATTCCCTGAAGATCACGACGTTGTGATAGTTATTCATAGAGATGCACCGATCCATTTTTTTCTGATCCAATCTGATATTGATACCTGGGCTGAGTGTATCAGCCAATATCCGATACTGATCCAATACTACTGATGAATGAGTGAACTGTATACCTGTGAGTGAAGGCATCAGGCTTCACTTAAAAAGGTAACAAATTAACACAGATATAAATTTACTAAATATTATTTATTAACAAGTTGATCATTAGCACAGAGCAAAAAGAAGTTAGAGTTACATGTAAACATTTAGTGTAAAAGCATAGACAGACAGAATATGGAGCGAACAGAATCACTGTTTCTGTGTTTGATATTAATTAAAAGATTAAAAGGGAAAAATAAAAGACTTTATCTGCGTCATTCATCAGATATCTGATCCAGTTAATTTGTCAATATCAGAGCCGATATTCGATCCAAATATCAGATCGGTGCATCTCTAGTTATTCAAAACCACTGTGCTAAATAAAGACAGCATGTAAACTCCAGGACCACTCTTACTGACCTTATTCTACATGCAGCTATCAAACCCACCCAAACCTACTTTACCCTCCATCACTAAAATCAGCCTGTGAACACGTGTCTGTAGGAAAAAACAGGTTTTGGATCAGGGAGACAAAGATGTCTTCGAAGATGTCAAAGGAAATGCTGAAGATACTCAGAGACCCATGATACTCAGACAAACACAACATCAGGAAAATCACCTGATCGTCTTCTCGGGTTAAAATAAATCTCAGCTAAATTATTTTTAAAAATAACAGGAGGACCCGCGTATTTGTGTGTATATGGAGCATCTACACACCGATACTAGATACTAACTCTATTCAGAACAGATCTATCTTTCCTACTTCCAGACTGAGAGCAGACTGTGAGGGGTTAATTCGAGCCGGATCCTGCCGGAACAAGAACCGCAGTGTTCCGGTACTTACTTGGGCAGATCTGGTACCGCTCATAAAATAAATAAATAATCATAAAAATGTTTAAAATAAAATAATAATCTGCATATATTAATTTACAGAACAAATTCCAAGAATTTCATGTTGTTTATTAAGATTTAACGTCATTTAAGGAGTTGGAGATCTGTGACGCACTAAAAAGCTGGGCCAACAAGCCACGCCCCCTGGCACAGAGACACGCCCCCTGGCGCAGAAAAAAATATTTAAAATTCGCCACATCTGAGGAGCAAACAGAGAGAAAAAACTGTTACCATTTCAACGTAAACATGTCAAAAATACAGTTAAATTTACTGTCTTTTTCAAAAGGAAGGAAGAGTTGCATAGTACTTCAAAACAAGTCAAGCGGCGACGAGGGCAGCAGCTGCAGCGATCATGTTACCGTTTAAAACCAGCTGCAGTAGGAGGCTCACGCCGGGTTCACCGACAGCCAGGACAGGAGGCTGGAACCGGGGCAGCAGCTGGTTAGGATCACCACCAGCCGGAGCAGAAGCCAGCTACAGCGCTAGCAGTCAGCCAGGTGGACCACCGACAGGCGGAGCAACAGGCGAGTACCCTGGCAACAGCCAGTCTGGTACAACAGCTGGAGCAAGAGGAGGGAGCAAGTTTTGGACTAAACATGGTGAGCAGACTGTCTATTAACAGGCCGCTGTGCCGATCTTTGAATATTAATAATAATAATGGAAGATTTGTTTGACTCATTAAAAGTTATTTTTATAAACGTTAGACCTGTTGATAAATGACTGTGTACTGTAAGACCCACCTGTGGTGATGTGGACATTTGTGCTGTGTGGAGTAAAGTCTAAAATAAATGTAAATTATCATCATAACATTTAAATCATGGATATTATTTGTAGGGCGGCACAGTGTAGTGGTTAGCACTGCCGCCTCACAGCAAGAAGGTCCTGGGTTCCAATCTGGGTCAGGGTGTTTCTGTGTGGAGTTTGCATGTTCTCCCCGTGTCTGTGTGGGTTTACTCCGGGTACTCCGGTTCCTCCCACATCCCAAAAACATGCAGAAGTGGGGTCAGGTGAACTGGCCACATTCAAATGTGAATGTGAGCGTGGATGGTTGTTCGTCTCTGTATGTCAGCCCTGTGATGAACTGGCGACTTGTCCAGGGTGTCCTCTACCTTCGCCCAAAGATGCTGGGACAGGCTCCTGCCCCCCCACAACCCCGGGAACGGGAATAAGCGGTAGAAAACAGATGGTTATTATTTGAAATCGAGGCTTCTAAGTCCCACAGCGTGGCATGTGGGCATTTACATTTACATTGTATACATGTTCTGGGACCTGTGCCCTTCTCCTCATTCTTTAACTGTCGTATATGTAATTTGTGTTCCGGCACCTTCTGATTTACAAATGAAGCCCTGGGTCAAACTAGGCCTCTAAAGGTCAGCTGATCAGGTGGGACTGTCCGGTCTACCTCCGTTTTAAGCGCCCGTTATTCCTCCAGAGTCTCCGGTATTTACTTTGTTTTCTTGCTTGTGTCGGCAGTCGTGGCCAAAGGAGGATTCAGACAATTTTCCGAACTTTCTGGTTGGTTTCTACTGTCCGATATTGTAGCACGCTAACTTTGTTTGGGCTCCTGAACGACACGGGGGAGCAGCGTCAGTCAAATGTTGACGACACAGACATAAGAGAACACAGAGATATCGATATATTACCAAATGTCATCAATAACTAATAACTATTGACTGATATTAAAGGATTTATACGCCACAAAAAAGACACCTCTTTCACGGATTCCTGCCTGTCGTACCGTTGAACTGTAGTAACCCTCAGCCTGTGAATTACCCTGTGTCATACTGACCGATGTTACTGGTGTACGGTGCGCTTCATATAACATTACTGTTAAACTCTAATAACCCCGGGCCTGGCTGCTCCGGGGTCGATCTCTGGTTGGTGGTTGGCTCAGAGGAGCAGGAAGCTGCAGGCTGCATGAGTCACATCTCTCTGCACTTTTAATGAAAGAGACGATGGTTTAACTTTTCATTCAATACGAGCGTTTTCATTCACATCGGGCACATCATTAGTCTCCGAACTAAACTCTGACACTCTCTGCTGCCGGCTCACTGCCTACAGCAGAAACTCTCCTCGTTTATTTTCTCTCCAGGGATGTAAACTCATCCATCACCACCTTTAACTCAAACAATCACATTAGCTTCACCCTCATTACAGTCAGCATCAATCAAAACTACTGTCAGTGTAAACCTCGGGTCATTCCTAACTCTGATTCTCCACCTGTACATGCACCTCTAGGGGGCGGCAAAACGAGCTCTAACCTGATTTTCATTCATCACTAATTTGAATGCTGTAGAAGATTGATGGAGGACGAAGAATGAAACCAAACAGCCTCCAGGGTCAGTCCTCTGAAGTTTCATCCACGCTCTCCTCTTTGAGACGCACAGACAGATGGAAAAATGTTCTAAGAGACAATTTTTTAAGAGCTGTCCCGATACGATATTCATATCTGATATCAGTCCAATATCAGCCAAAAACAAATATCGGATTGTATCGGTCTGAATCTAAAATCTCCGGTATCAGCACAGCAGTCCATTCCAGACTCCACTCCGGCACCTCTAGCATGCAGAGCTCATGTGATCACAACAACAGTGTGAACTGAGGTACGAACAAAGTAACGAGGAGTAGGAGTGATGTCGGCTGTGTGGGAGTGCAAAACTTGTCACGCACAAGTTTGAGCCAATATTGGATCAATATCGGTATCGTATCAGAGGTAAAAAAGTTGTATCGGGACAGCCCTGTTTTTTTTGGTTCAGTATGTCAGTGTATAAAAACACATATGGTGGCTCTGTAACGACGTCCAGTTCAGCTGTGGATGGAAACATCATTTTAGTGGCAGATCTGGAAAATGAAACCACATCAGACTGCAGTTCCCCTTATGTCCTCTAGAGGCGCTGTCCTGTATCGGCTCAGTCCTCACAGAGTTCCATGTTAAAATGCCGAGAGATCATTTTATTTACAGCCTGGTGCATAAAAAAAACAGTTAGGGTCTCTGTAGCTCATTTGTCTGTTCATGACTCATCTGTTAAAGATACGACAGGCAGGAGTTCGTTAAAGAAGCATCTTTTTATTTTGTGGTCTATTTACAAAAAATCAATTAGTTATTGATGACATTTGGTAATATATCGATATCTCTGTGTTCTCTTCTGTCTGTGTCGTCAACATTTGAACATTTCTGAGCTGTCCGCTCTTTCTGACTGTAAACAAAGCAGTTCTCCACCTCCTCTAACCTGATTGGTTGTGAGGCAGACGCTGCTCCCCCGTGTCGTTCAGGAGCCCAAACAAAGTTAGCGTGCTACAATATCGGACAGTAGAAACCAACCAGAAAGTTCGGAAAATTGTCTGAATCCTCCTTTGGCCACGACTGCCGACACAAGCAAGAAAACAGTCAACCATAATCAGTCAACAAGAAAACAGACAACACCAAAACAGTCAACAAGAAAACAGTCAACAAGAAAACAGTCAACAAGAAAACAGTCAAAACCAAAACAGTCAACAAGAAAACAGTCAAAACCAAAACAGTCAACAAGAAAACAGTCAGCAAAAACAGTCAACAAGAAAACAGTCAGCAAAAACAGTCAACAAGAAAACAGTCAACCATAATCAGTCAACAAGTAAACAGTCAAGAAAACAGTCAACCATAAACAGTCAACACCAAAAGAGTCAACAAGAAAACAGACAACACCAAAACAGTCAACAAGAAAACAGACAACACCAAAACAGTCAACAAGAAAACAGTCAACACCAAAACAGTCAACAAGAAAACAGACAACACCAAAACAGTCAACAAGAAAACAGTCAACACCAAAACAGTCAACAAGAAAACAGTCAACACCAAAACAGTCAACAAGAAAACAGTCAAAACCAAAACAGTCAACAAGAAAACAGTCAAAACCAAAACAGTCAACAAGAAAACAGTCAGCAAAAACAGTCAACAAGAAAACAGTCAGCAAAAACAGTCAACAAGAAAACAGTCAACCATAATCAGTCAACAAGTAAACAGTCAAGAAAACAGTCAACCATAAACAGTCAACACCAAAAGAGTCAACAAGAAAATAGTCAACCATAAACAGTCAACAAGAAAACAGTCAGCAAAAACAGTCAACAAGAAAACAGTCAACAAGAATACAGTCAACAAGAAAACAGTCAGCAAAAACAGTCAACAAGAAAACAGTCAACAAGAAAACAGTCAACACCAAACCGGTCAACAAGAAAACAGTCAAGAAGAAAATGCTGCTCCCCCGTGTCGTTCAGGAGCCCAAACAAAGTTAGCGTGCTACAATATCGGACAGTAGAAACCAACCAGAAAGTTCGGAAAATTGTCTGAATCCTCCTTTGGCCACGACTGCCGACACAAGCAAGAAAACAAAGTAAATACCGGAGACTCTGGAGGAATAACGGGCGCTTAAAACGGAGGTAGACCGGACAAGAGCTAAAAAGCCGGGTCAACATAAACGATGGGGGACGCTTGGGGATCTTGGTGACCCTGTAACCTTTCTGCTGGACAGGTAAACCGCTTTAACAAAGTAAGACAAGTGTCTGTAACAGAAGTGTTTCTTGTCAAACGGACCTGCTGTAGCGTGTTGTAGCGCCATCGCTAAACTGTCCTCCCTCGGGTCCTGGACTATGTCACTTTATCCTAGTTGTAGAAGTCCTGCAAACATTGTGTTTGCTGGTAGTCTGTTGGCATCTACAGTAGCACCAATGCTTTTGACTTTCACCTTGACTGGGCCCCATTTGTAATGATCTGAAGGATTTATCTGCATTATATCTGAATTTAATTGGAACGATACGAGCGAGCAGGAGCGTCTGTTTGTGGGCGGGGCTTGAGGGGAGAGGAGGAGCTGAGGGGAAAACTGGTTGGGAGGGGTCGAGTTTACATTCAAGATTTCTCCTAAAAACTGGAACGTCATCAGATCCTGACTACAACACCTTTAATCTGTGGGTATTTACTCACTGTTGGACCAGCCCTCTAGTGGTCATTTGAAGAACTGCACTCAGGACCTGCTGACGTTGAGGTTCTCTTTTTAGTGACCGTGATAAAGAGATGCAGAGACAGGATTGTGTTTATTTTCAGGGTTTTTAAATTAAACTGCTTATTTCCTGTTCAGGTTAATGAGTTCAGGCGGTGTGTACATTTATCACTCTGTGGACGGATCGACAGCAGCTCTAATGAGACCTCTGAGTCCAATATCTGCTTTAGCTGCTAGTTATTAAGAAATCTAATCTCTCTGTGTGTGTGTGTGTGTGTGTGTGTGTGTGTGAGACAGTGTTGAACAGCATGTGTGTGCTCTCATTACTCTCTCAGATAGAAACCCTGCTATCATCATCTCCTGTCTCTGCGCTGCTGGTCCTGCTGTTTCTCTCTGTCCTCTGAAAGAGTCGCAGTCTGACAGGTGGACAGTTGTTCACACCTGAGCAGCTCAACATTCAGACCTGTTTCTGCTGCGGTGTCTTTTGCTCTCAGATCGGCACACACTGTCGTTTTTCAGCTCACAGTAAAACTCCAGTAAATTATAAGATAACCTGCTGATAATCAGTCAAAGTGAAGACGCCCCTACAAAACCATGTACTGATGTTCATAATGTTTGTACAGAGGACTCTCTGCCCTCTCTCTATATATATATATATATATATATATATATATATATATATATACTGTATATATTTATATATATATTTATATGTGGATGTAATAAGTCACCGGCTCTTTAGCGTCTGCCTTTCTCAGCAAACACAAACCTATCATACAGATTACACTTGTTTAAATAGAAACACAAAACACTAAAGAGTCCTCCTCTAACACACACACACACACAAACACACACACACACACATATATACACGTATACACACACACACACTATTATTACAGTGTAGAGAACAGCATGTATTATTATGATCTGCGTAGGCAGACAGGACCTGAACCACAACCTTTAATTAGTTCACAGTGACGTACACACACATACACACACACACACACACACACACACACACACACACACACACACAGCCTTTAAGGGTTGTAAATAATGAACAGTGTGTGACGGATGGAGAGAAGGATCCACTGTGACAGGACGACATCAGCAGCTGCTCAAGTGGAATAATTTTACCTGTGGATGCTGCAGGTGTGTGTGTGTGTGTGTGTGTGTGTGTGTGTGTGTGTGTGTGTGTGTGTGTGTGTGTGTGTGTGTGTGTGTGTGTGTGGGCGGGTTTAGGAACAATAACAGGAACATTTGGTCTGATGATGATGAAGTAAACTGATCGGAGTGAAACGTTTGTTTTGTGGTGTCAGTCACAGCTGATTGATCAGCTGATCAGGAACAACAAGGAGACATTGACAGCTGATGAGATTGATGATGGTGAGGAGTATGATGAAGATGAAGATGGTCATTTCTGGACCCTGAACCTCCACATGAAGACAGATTAGAGACACCCAGACCTGATGTTTGGGTCTTTAGCTGGTGCTCAGGTGTTGACCAGGTGTTCACGTGTGTGCATGTGTGTGCATGTGTGCATGTGTGTTCATGTGTGTGCATGTGTGTGCATGTGTGTGCATGTGTGTTCATGTGTGTTCATGTGTGTTCATGTGTGTCCATGTGTGTTCATGTGTGTTCATGTGTGTGCATGTGTGTTCATGTGTGTTCATGTGTGTGCATGTGTGTGCATGTGTGTTCATGTGTGTGCATGTGTGTGCATGTGTGTGCATGTGTGTGCATGTGTGTTCATGTGTGTTCATGTGTGTGCATGTGTGTTCATGTGTGTTCATGTGTGTGCATGTGTGTTCATGTTTGTGCATGTGTGTTCATGTGTGTTCATGTGTGTGCATGTGTGTGCATGTGTGTTCATGTGTGTGCATGTGTGTGCATGTGTGTGCATGTGTGTTCATGTGTGTACCTGTTGTCCACAGTAAGTTTTTATTGTTGAGACTCTGAGCTCTGCTGCGTTTGTTTGTTGATGAGACGGACAGTTTTTCGTCACCCAGAGTCAGGAATAAAAGCCGATTCTGTCGGATGATTCAGTCGGACAGGTGAGCTCACCTGGAACAGAACGGGACAGAGTGAATCTGCCACCTGGACTAAGATTTACCGCAGAGATGAGAGATTGACAGGAGACAGACGGCCGATGGGAATATAATCCAGAAAAAGAAGAGAGCATAAAATTAAATATTTAAAACATTTCTTCAAAGAACTTTAAAATCTAAACTAACATGAACAGACTCACAGAAGAAGAGAAGACGGTCTAATCCTGTCAGATTTCAGGAAACGATAATTCGAGAATATCTGCCTGTTTCTGTTTTGAACATGATCACCTGAAACTCTTTCAAACACGCTGATATTGATCTGAGAGGACAGACAGACTTTGATTAAACCCGCTGAGACCTGAGTCTCATTACTCACAGACTGACCCCACACCTGCATGATTATTACACCTGATCTATGATCACCATCCACTCCACAGGCCACCTCACATTCAGTCTGATTGCAGGTCATTCTTACCTGATCCACCTGTTATCACCGTGGTAACACTCACACACAGAATCAAGAGGAGAAGTCCATGAGGAACAGAGGAACAGGTGACATTTCAAACAGCTGCACATGTTCATAATGACAAAGACGTTTTATCTTCTGGGTGCAGGGATGAGTACTCGGATGTAAATCTAAGAAACACTTTGTTAAATGTCAAAGTTGGTTTTGTTTTCTTTTTAAATCTCGTCTGTTAAAAGCAAAATGAACTTTAATTGAACATTTCCAGATCATTTTCTCCCTCTGTGGACTCTGGATTATTTCCTGCTCAGGTTTGACGCAGTTAAATAACCCGTGAGGAAATGAAACAATAACAGTCTCATTTCTTTTTCATTAATTTTCCTGCATCAGTAAATCAAACGTGTTTAACTGATAATATTAGAAATGATCCCAGCTGCTGATTTGATTTTGGTTTGAGGTCTGTTTATGATCGGTGACAGATTATCAATCGAAATGAAAACTCTGATATCTCTCCTCAGCAGCTGTTTGATGATCAGAAAATAAACAGCGCCATCTCCTGGTTATCACTCTCTCTGCACAGGATGGCCCAGGCTTCATGTTTAAGAATCAGACACACACTTTCCTCCTGAACCTGTTAAAGTTTCTCTGGTGTTTTTGTTCCGGGGTTAAAGGGGGCGTGGCGTCATACTCCGACTACGCTGGTTACATGGTAGAGAAAATCAAATTCCAATCTCATTATCTGAGTGTCTTAATCTGAGTTCTCAAACTCTGATTATAGTCGGACTAAGGTGTTTACATGACCTTCAGTTGTCCTAATCGGTCTTAATCGGAATAAGGCGATAATTCGGTTTTCTCGAGCGTCATGTAATCGTACTGACTGTCACCATCAGTCTCTCTTCTATCTTTCAGATGAATCAGCCTCCACAGATCTGCATCACCAGGAGATCTCCATGAAGGTTCTCTGGTGTGGATGATTCACTCCAGTTCAGATTCTGTCAAATGAAGCGAGCGACGGCGTTGAACCTGTTTCCATTTTGTGTCATTCATGCACATGATTCGCTCATTTTGCACCGCCTCACTCGCCTCATTCCCGTCGTGGCACCAGGACTCGTGTCTAATCAGGTCTTTGTGTTGACTGTACATGTAATTCACTGTCCTGAATGATTTCACTCCTGAGTGGTATGAAGGAAACATCACAGATTAATGATCCAGATTAGGACTAAATCACATTTCTGACAGATGAGAGCAGCTGCAGGCTGGAGACACTCTCTGTTTACTGAAGTCACAGCGGGAAAAATACAGTCAGGTGATCTGTGTGTGTGTCAGGTCATTAGATTATAGACACACACACACACACACACAAAGATAACAGTATCTGTGCCTGCAGGTTGACATAAATAACACTCCAGTGTTATGGATTTTGTTTTAAAGTTGCTCTGAGATTACAATACATTACACCCCACTCACACACACACACACACCTCAAAGGTAAAGCCCACAGTGACTGTAATGTATACAGTGGACAGTGTGAGGTTCAGCTCATTAAAACAAACCTCGATCCCGCTCACTCGTCACCTGCTTCATTTTCTCTTTATTGGTTTAATTAGGAACTCGTCACTGACTAACGAGGCCCAGGTGACCCGGCTCACCTGATCACTGAGGAACACCTTTCTTTACCCTCACAGAGTAAACAGAGACAGGAGGAACATCCAACATCTCCGAAGTCACGCTCATGTAGGGCTGGGCGATATAGGTAAAAGTTTATCATGATATATTTGTTTTCTTATCAGCTGATATCGATCAATATCAGGATATAAAAATCTAACAGTGTTTATTGGTCTCATGTCTTTTCAATAATCTCCTGCATCTGTGAGGTCTTTGTGTCTCTTTGGCGTTTTGTCGTAAGGCGTCGCTCTAGAGAAAGCCGACTGAATGGTCGTCTGTTTCGGCTCCTCGCTCCTCTCGGGGTTCGTAACCTTTTGCGTTGCGCGTGCTCTGCGGCGTGGCGCTGCTTCAGGTGGTGAAAAAGATTTGAGGTATTCCCCGACTTTGTGAGAACATGTACTCGACATAATTTACAGTCCACATTACTCTGCTTCATGTCCGACCTCCAAAAACCAAAATACCTCCACACCACCGACGTTTTCCTAACGCCAGTGTTGTGGTTGACATTGATGTGGTCATCTGTTGAGCCTTCATGGTCATTTCTGTCGGGGGTAGCACTCATTTTCTTTGTTTCTCACCAACAGTGCTGTCGGCTTCACCTGTTAAAGTGCTATGGTTGGGTGGAGCTGCTATATATCGATATTGAGGGAAATAAATTTCCGATATATATCGTTATCGATTATCGTCCAGCCCTACTCTCATCGAAGCCCCGCCCACCAGAGCTGAATGAAGTGACTCTTTTTGGTGATAATAGTGTCAGCTGATCGATGCTGAATCAGCTGATAGCTGCCTTAATTAGCTGATTGTGTCTGCACACACACACACACACACACACACACACACACACACACACACACACACACACACACACACACACACAGCACCCTGTTCGAACCCTGACTGTTAACAAACACCTAAACATGAAGACCAACCCGCACTCTATTGAACCAACACCATGCAGTCTGAGTGTGTGTGTGTGTGTGTGTGTGTGTGTGTGTGTGTGTGTGTGTGTGTGTGTGTGTGTGTGTGTGTCAGGTTATGATGTATTAGATCCTGAATAAACTGTAAACTCAGAGGCGCGAACACGTTTCTGTTCTGACTGAACGACTCACCGAGGGAGCGATCAGGAAACATCTGATCGATAATCACACTCAGCTGACACATTCACTTCATCACAGGGTCAAAGGTCAATAGCTGAGCCTCAGGGGGTCACTAAATGTGTGTGTGTTGATCAATATGTGTGTATTTCCCTGTGGAAACATCAGAGAGACAGAGAAACCTCCAATAACCGAGGAGGGCTGAATCCAAAAGGTTGCTATGACGACTTCAGTTTGTCGTCAGGTCGGTTTGCAGCGATCGGCATCATCAGGAGGTAAACGACGACGCACACCTGAGGGTACCTGAGGCCTCGCTCCGGACGCCTCAGGTGTGTTTCCTCCTCCGGTCAGAGTCACCGCAGACATCCTTCAGAAAACACAGAGCTGGTGTTTCTCTGACTCCTCCCCCTGCTGCGCTGTGGGCGGGGCTAAAGGAGTCTTTATAAAACAGGATCCAGTGAAACAAACTCAAAGGACCTGCTGGGACCCTCTGACCCGAACACCTGCTGCCTCCTCCACAGACCTCACACTCCTCCTCCTCTTCTTCTCCTCTTCAGCGCCTCCTTCATATCTCCTCCTCTCCTCCTCCTCCTCCTGCACCATGGAGAGCTCCTGGCTGCTCCGCTCGCTCCTCCTGCTCCTCCTGCTCTCCATCCTCTCTGGAGGACAGGCGTCTCCTGATGTTTCCTCTGAGGACTCTGGACCTGAAGCTGCTGCAGACAAAGACCTGGTCAGTACGTCACAAATGTCTGATTAATGTTATAATTATTTATTATTTATTATTGTTATTATTGTTATTATTAAATCCTCTGTTGGTGTTTTTAAGGTGGAATTGAAGAGATGTTTGGGTCTCCTGTCGGGGTTTTTGAGGTTTCAGGTGTTTTTAGGAGTATCTCTAATATTTTGGTCCTCGTCAGCTGAAAGCAGGACTAAAATGGTTCTTAAAAGACTTTAGATTTATTTAAAACGATTAAGCCCTGCTGCGTTAGGAAGGATTCAAAACAAAGTATAAACAACCAAAAACTGAATAATCGATATAATTGTTTTCTGCAGAAAAAGAGCTCAATTAAAAGCTTTTAATTTAGTGCTCAGAAGATTTTAAATAACGTTTGTTTTAAAATGGTGCAATATGATTAAAGATGAAATCATCATCCTATTAAAATAATGGCCTAAGGCTTTTTTTGACGAGTTTTTGGCCTAAATCATCTCAAAAAGGAATTTTAGCAATTATTTCAATAGGGTGACGAATCAATAGATTGATTAATTGATTTTATAGTGTTGATCAAATTCTTAAAGGTATCAAGATTTATTAAAAGCTTCAATGGATTACAAACAGGTTTTAAACGGGTTATTAAAGGCTTTAAATAAAAAAACATGAATGAGATTTTAAAAGCTTTTAATATTAATGATCAATTAATATGTTTATGTTTTAATGTTCGAATGATCATATAAATCAATGTTTTAGTTTTGTGTCATGGAAAACATTGATATGGTTTTAATTCATGAATAGATTTATTGATCACTCTAATTATCTTTATTTCATGTCAATATAATATGTCAATTAAAATGTGTTTTTATTGCGTTTATTGATCAGACTGACTCATGATTGGTATTTAATTACTGTTAATGAGGTTGATCTATAACATTGTTTTATGGTGATATGTTGAAACTTTATATTGATGATTATTAGTGACGATTACATTAATTGATAAGGTCAATTAACTATTAGCTATCCATGAGCCAGGTGTTAATTAACCTAGCCTGATATTATTGATATTATTTTTTAATTCATCGCAATATTCAGATTTACTAATTACTGGTTCATTAATGTGTTGACGGATTATTCTGATTGATTATTGGTTTATTAATGTGTTCATTGATCAGACTGATTGATTATTGGTTTATTAATGTGTTCATTGATCAGACTGATTGATTATTGGTTTATTAATGTGTTCATTGATCAGACTGATTGATTATTGGTTTATTAATGTGTTCAGGTTGAAGCTGTTGGAGCTCTGCTGTCCAGGATTCACTCTGGAGTTTCATCAGCGGAGAAGAGAGGAAGCATCCCTTTGGTACACTTTTATTCTTAATTAAGCTAATTTCACTCTATTTTAAGTTATTGATTTATTTTAATTGATTGATTGAATAAATAAGTCAATTAATTGATAAATCTGACGAATGTAACTGTATTCTTTGGTAATGTAACAGTTGTTGTTATTTTAAAGAAATGCAGAAATGTTTGGAGAAAATTTAAAAAGCACAAAAATGTGATTGAAAATAAAATCTTCGTTAAGTTAATCCTAAAAATAAAATAATCAGAAATATTTGATACTGATTTAAAAGCGTGACTCTGCAGCAGAGTCCCGCTCCCTCTCTCCGGGTTATTTAGGCCTTATTTTCTTCCTGCCAGTGTTTTAGTCTGCATTTTAATTAAAAGTGTAGAAGCTGCAGCTCATTAAAAGATAAGAAGGAAACACTGAGTGTGGATTTTCTCTGTAATTAAAAGCAGGATTATACTGAAACTCTAATGAAGTAAAAGAGACGGAACAACAGAAACAGTCAGTCTAGTGTAACTCGTGTCTATAAACCAGCAGCAGAACCAGTTCATCCATCAGAAACCGTTAATGAGCATGTTTAATTATTTAACGGTTTAATCCTCATAAATCATGAGAGTGAAAAACGCTCAAAACGATTAAATTAATAAAAACATTAACGCCCAATTATGTCGTGATTTATTCACGTTTTTACTGAACCAATCATTATTCAGATTTCTGCTGTTTGACACTCAACTGTGTGTGTGTGTGTGTGTGTGTGTGTGTGTGTCTCACAGTGTGGGATGGGTGATCGGTGTGCGATGAGGTTCGGTCCTCGTATCGGGAAGTTGTGCGACTGCGGCCGAGGAGCCAACTGTAACTCCTACCTGCTCAAGTGCATCTGAAGAAGAGGATAAGGACGATTTATGTGTGTGTGTGTGTGTGTGTGTGTGTGTGTGTGTGTGTGTGTGTGTGTGCCCTGATGTCCCGCATGTGTCTTCTGTTTATGATCATAACTGTATTATTACTGAGTCTTTGAAGCAGCATGTCATTAATAAACACATAAATCCTCCATGTTTGCTCTTCAGTGTGGATCTGGGTCAGGGGTCAGGGGTCAGGGGTCGGGGGTGTCAGGGTTTAGGGGTTACTGTCGGTCATTTGATTTTATTTATTTTCTTTAACCCTTGTGTTCTGCTCAAAATTGACACCCTTTCGTCCTCTTCGTGGACATTTTTAGCCACTAACAAACAAACCGGTTAAATATATTTTTTAAACTTTTTTTCTAATCAGTAAAAACTTTATGCAGTACTTACTCCAGCCTGACTGTAACACAAATAAAAGACCTGAAGACTCAAAGACTGATCCCAGAGCAGTCTGAATCACTCACTCACTCACTCACTCACTCACTCACTCACTCACTGAGGATTCGTGTTCTGCTCTCTCAGCCCCTCAGCTTTAATGAAGCTGTTTGAAACTTTTATAAAAAGACGTCGTTTTTCTGTCCGACAGAAGAATGGAGCAGAGCGTCCAGCTGAGACCAAACACAGGCGAGGACATAAGAGACAGCAGGACGTCTGACTGTCTGTCTGACTGTCTGTCTGTCTGCAGCCCCTCAGCACACAGCTCTATTACTGTTACTGGTTTCTACTGGACCACTAGAAAGACTGTGAGGGGGAGTACAGAGACACACAGAGAGACATGTCCAACAAAGAGACATGTCCAACAAAGAGACAGGTCAAAGAAAGAGACAGAGGCAAACAAGAGACACGTCCAACAAAGAGACATGTCCAACAAAGAGACACGTCCAACAAAGAGACATGTCCAAGAAAGAGACAGAGGCAAACAAGAGACATAACCAACAAAGAGACACGTCCAACAAAGAGACACGTCCAACAAAGAGACATGTCCAAGAAAGAGACAGAGGCAAACAAGAGACATAACCAACAAAGAGACATGTCCAACAAAGAGACAGGTCCAACAAAGAGACATAACCAACAAAGAGACACGTCCAACAAAGAGACATGTCCAAGAAAGAGACAGAGGCAAACAAGAGACATAACCAACAAAGAGACATAACCAACAAAGAGACATGTCCAACAAAGAGACATAACCAACAAAGAGACATGTCCAACAAAGAGACATAACCAACACAGAGACACGTCCAACAAAGGGAGACAAAACCAACAAAGAGACATGTCCAACAAAGAGACATAACCAACAAAGAGACACGTCCAACAAAGAGACAGGTCAAAGAAAGAGACAGAGGCAAACAAGAGACATGTCCAACAAAGAGACATGTCCAACAAAGAGACATGTCCAAGAAAGAGACAGAGGCAAACATGAGACATAACAAACAAAGAGACATGTCCAACAAAGAGACATAACCAACATAGAGACATGTCCAACAAAGAGACATAACAAACAAAGAGACATGTCCAACAAAGAGACAGACTCAAACAAAAGACATGTCAAATAAAGAGACATGTCCATCAGTCAGCCTGCAGCTTCTGTCTTCAATTTAAACTATCAATAATCAATGCAACAAGACCTCATCTATAAAACTGCAGAGATCAATGATCCGTTTCTGCCTTTACTGAAAAAAGAGGAGGAGGAAGAGGAGGAAGAGGAGGAGGAGGAGGAGGAGGGAGAGGAGGAGGAGGAGGAGGAGGAGGAAGAGGAGGAGGAGGATTTAGAAACGTTGTGATGTGGTCTCTGAGTTCTGGTTCAAACATCATCATCGCTCAGCTGTGGTAATACTTGATCCTGATTGGTCCAAACCCGTCACAGCGTTGATTACCTCTCAACAGAACCGACACCAGAACAAACCCAAACACAGAATGGAACCTGACAGCAGACCGTCAGACGGTAAAAACGTCTCCGTGTGGACATTTTAAATCATCTCTGTTCTTCATTTCCAGCAGGTCTGCACTCGGGTCCTCCTCTATGACCGGGTCAGAACCACGACCCAGAAGGGACCCAGCAGGATGGGGGTCTGCCCGGCTCCCTGGAGTCCCTGCTCATGTTTCCTCCTGTGTGTTTGTCCTTCAGTCGGCTCCTGTCGTGGTCCTGCTGCCTCACTGTGGTGAGATGTGGAGGTGCGGACCGCTCCAGGACCTTCTGTGGGTCAGCGTTAACACCCTCATCGCTCAAAGATGAACTGATTCCTCTAAACTCAGGCCGCAGGTTGAGGGTTTGAGCTCAAAGTTTTTCAGTCAATCAATCAATCAATCAATCAATCAATCAATCAATCAATCAATCAATCAATCAATCAATTTTTATTCATAGAGCTACTTCATACAAAAACGATGTAGACCAAAGTGTTTTATAAAGCAGAGGAATAAAAGAAACAAAGAAAAACCCAAATCTACCCAAACCCAACCCCTCATCCCCACCATCTAAACGCAACAGAAACAGGATTAAAATGGATTAATTTAAAAAGGTTTGAAATGTGAGCGACTGAGGAAACGCTGTTTTAAAACTCAAGGTAAGGAAACACTGGAGGATTAATATCTAAAACTAAAGTAACAAAGAGGGAAATTTAAGAAATAATAAAGACTAAAAAGGTACGTTTTGAGTTTGGTTTTAAAATCATTAAGATGAGGTGCAGATTAGATTAAGATTAAGTGCAGATTAGATTAAGATTAAGTGCAGATTAGATTAAGATGAGGTGATCAGGTTTTCAGTGCAGTTCAGTTCAAAGAGGACTCTCAGGCTGTGTCCAAAATGAATCACTGAGGTTTGGGACACCCCTGAAAATCAAATCAAATCAAATTTTATTTATATAGCGCCAATTCACAACAGTCGTCATCTCAAGACGCTTTTCAAGGAACAAGAGCAGGTCTGGACCACGCTCATTGTTTGATGATCAAGAACCAACCTAAGATGGGTTTTGGCCCATCTCAACTAACATGAGTTACAGTGGCAAGGAAAAACTTCCTTTTAACAGGCAGAAACCTTGGGCAGGACCAGACTCATGCTAGACAGCCACCATGCCGCTGCTGGGTTGGGGAGGAATGTAGAGAGAAGAGGGGAGAGGGGGAGAGGACAGGGGGAGGGAGAGAGACAACAAGATGGGGGAAAGGCGAGAGAGAATGAGTACGGAGAGGGAGGGGGAGGGAGAGAGAGTAGGGAACGAGGGTGAGAGAGAGACAGGAGGCAGCAGGAACAACAGCAACAACAACAACAGCTCATGTAATGGTGAAACAAAAAGACGTTCAGTTTACAGGGTTAGGATATGAGTGATAATGGACAATGTTGAATTAATTGAGTGTGATTACAGTTAGCAGGCTTAATCGTAGTCAGTTCTATTTTATGTTATTAATGTCAATAATGACAGTGAGGCTGATGTTCATGTCTGCAGTAACAGTAACAGCAACAGTCCAGAGGAGCCAAAGAGTTGGAGGAGCTCAGGGCCCAGGGTGGATGCAGCTGGGGTCAGGCAGTTCCGCAGCAGACCGTTTGCAGCTAAAAGACTCAGAGACACTCAGAGAGACAGAAAACTGGTCAGTGACTTATATGGGACATAAAGATCTAAAGAGGAGATACAGACAGAAAATGGCGCTAACCCTCATGTAGTCGCCTTTACAGGGGTTAGTGATCCATTTAGGACACGGCCTCTATCATCGGCCTAAAGGTCAGAGGTCATGCTGAGTGAAAGGATGTGTGATTGGTCAGAAAAGTGTCCCTGCTGTAGATCAGGTTGTTCATAAACTGTGTGAGCTTCAGAGTGAACAGGTGAGTTCAGTTTACCTGAGCTGAGACTGACCTGAAACATCCTTATTGATTATTGATGATTTTAAATCAATTATTCAGTCTCTTCCTGAACTCATTATTGATCACATGGATTCATATCAACCACAATGACGCTGCTCTCTCTGTGGAGCGGCCCTCAGAGGGGCCCCGGGCCGCAGCCTGCAGAGCCACAGTGTGTCCGGCAGGGGGCGCTGCGGCGCTGAGCTGCTGCGTGTTTCCTGAAACGCATATTTGAGGCTGAGAGAGAGAGAGAGAACACACCCAGAGAGAGAGAGAGACAGAGAGAGAGAGAGAGAGAGAGAGGAAAGTTTGAGAGGAGCTGCAGACTCAGACTCTGAGGACTGATCCGGATTCTTTCTGCTCTTCGAACCACAGACTGAACCCCTGCCGGTCCGAGACTCTCGGAGGACTAAAGTTCGGATCTGCGGACCTGAGGAGGACTCTTTTCTCAGTCCACCATGTCAGTTTCGGAGGAGACGGACGGGCTCCGGCCCAGATACGGCTGTAAGTACACCCCCCACCCCTCCTCCTCTCTCTCTTTTTACCTGCACGTCCCGCGCGGGCGGGTTCAGTCAGAACAGCGGGACAGACTGATCCGGATCCTCTGGGTCTGACCCTGTAGATGAGGAAAAAACTTAATCTGGACTTAATCTGAGCTGAAGGTGTGGACAGGTAGATGAGAGGAGCAGCGGCGCGTGCTCACACAGGCTCATTATCACTTCCGCGTTTTATTAGAGAGTGGGGGGGGGGGGGGGGGCAGAACTTTCTCCACAAACAGAATCAAACGGAACCAACATCAGACCCACATCAGACCCTCAGATTCATGTCAAACCCAGAGCTCAGGTCCGGAGAGTCTCTGTGATCCACTTCAGAAAAACTCTGAGTTCTTATTGAGACGGATCAAACCTCCGCCCCTGATCCGGATCCTCCTCCATCTTTACTCTGCAGCTCTGAGTCCACCATCAGACTGATCCTGTTAGACTCTGATCCTCTTTGAGGTCTGAGTTCATTAAAGTCTGAAAGTTTAGGATCCAAATCTGCAGGAGTTCCTCCTCAGTAGGGGAGACCGGGTACGTTGAGCCCCTCCCCCTGTTTCTTGTGGTCAAAGAAATTGATCATGTGACCAAATATTTAGGAGATGGTCATCAATTCATGGAGTGTGTGAAGGTTAGAAGCACATGGGTGAAGAAGAGGTTAGACATTTATTTAAAGAAATAAAAACATTTTTCTTCCCTCTGTGAAGTGAATTTAGTCTTTAGTCATCAGTTTGATTAGAATTGAGTTCAGACTAAAAAAAGATCATTTTATCCCTTTAACCCTCTGTAGCCTGGGGTATAATCGGCTGTTTTTAACTACTTCTGGTTTTATATTTCCCCTTAAAAACTGTTTACCTCGTCTTGTTCTGTATCATTTTTTTCAGCACAACCTCACTGTGAATTTAGTTATTTTATCATTTTGACAAACTGTATTAATGCCCGACTCCACAAATGAAATGTTTATTTTATTTACTGCTGAAAACCAAAAAAATCAAAATGTCCTTAAAATTTAACAAATATATTTATTGATCTCTTTAGATGTTTTTGGAAACTGATAAACTAAAAGAGGACATTTTTATCATTTATCAGACTGTATGCAGGAGTTATTTTACTAATTTGTTGATCATATTGATTTGATAGAAGTTTATAAAAGTGCCATATTTTTCGCACTATAAGGCGCACCATCAATGAACGCATCTGTTCACGTCTATTTTCATACATAAATGGTACGGGATGATAAAACACTTTAAGACAAACAAAACAGCCGATAAGTCAAACTTAATTAACCTCCTTCAATAACTCTGTGAGGCTACGGCAGCTGCAGCGCTCCAACTAACCATCAGGCTGTGCGTCTTTGTAGCTTACCGAGCTAGCTTAAGTCGTAATGAAACATTTTGACAGTTTTTTGAGCGCTGTGTGCCACAGAAAACCGGCTCGAGGTCAGTCAGCACAACCAGAATTCATACTGAGGATTTTAGAGAAAATTAAAGGATTTATTAAAGGGTTAAATTAGTTTTATCCATCTATTGTGGTCTCTATGAGCTCCAACATGAGTTGTCATAAATAGTAGTTCAGGGGGAACAGAGACAGTAAAGGAGTCTGAGGAGAGGATCAGAGTTTACCTTCAGACTGTTGAAACTGTTTCATAAATACAGATCTGAGGATGTTCTCAATCACTTAAAGACATTCTCATCTTCAAATGTTGTTTTAACAGTTGTATGTAATAATAATAAAAAGAATGATTGTTCCAGTTAAATAGAGTATAACAGATAAAAATACACATGAATGTGAAGAAGTGACTGTTATTTAGGGAGAGAGAAGGTGAGGGAGGGAGGTCAACTTACCCTCCCCCATACACGGGGTAAGTTGACCATAGGAGACCCCCTTTTTTTTGTCCTGCTATATTCTGAAGATTAGAGTTCTTACACTCATTCTGTTTACACTAACACACACACACACACACACACACACACACACACACACACACCCTCATTCTCACCCTGAACGTGTGTCACAGTGAAACACAGACCCTCTCTCACCCTCCTCCTCCCATAATTGAAGAAAACCCTCATTAGGTTCATTTCTCTGAAGGCAGCTACACACACACACACACACACACACACACACACACACACACACACACACACACACACACACACACTCACACTCACACCCTCTTGTACTGTTTGTTCAGTGTGAATGATCCATTATCAGACTCGCCCTGTAAACCCTCTGAGCGCCTGTTTCTCTGACTCACAGACATCACCGTTAAACCTGAGTGTGTGTGTGTGTGTGTGTGTGTGTGTGTGTGAGTTTGTGTGTGTTTGCATTAATTTGACTCTGTGCTTTGTAATGACCCACCTGACCTCTCAGCTGATCTGAGGTCTCTCTCACTCTCCTGGTTCTGATCCAGTCTGACTGTAAGAGTCCAGGTGTGGTGCTGCCGTGTGTGTGTGTGCGTGTGTGTGTGTGTGTGTGTGTGTGTGTGTGTCCTGTAACGTCAGGAGGATCAGAGTTTACCTGTCAGAGCACGCAGACTGTCGTAACATCACACACACGCAACACTAACGGACGAACAGACAGACAGAGGAAGAGCAGAACTCTGCAGACGATCCTGAACGCAGCAGCAGACGTCATCTCCACCACATCCATCTTCATCCTCAGATGATGATGATGATGATGATGATGAGAACATGGAAAAACCAGCAGAGTCTCTGAGACATGATCACAGCAGGCCTTCTCAGATATATGACACCCTGACAGTAGAACAGTCTGTCTGTGACTCCAGTGTTTTTATAACAGGCGGGTACAGATATGAAAACAAAAATCACCTAACCCTAAAAAGATTCTAACAAAGGTTTCTCAGCTGTTCTTTATAGTATCAGACGTCCTAAATAACAAACTCAAAGTTTACAAAAGTTTGACCGCTAGAAAGGCGTCATTTTCAAGATGGCGTCCATGATGGTAGGAAGGAACAGGGTAAAATTTTTAACTAACAGATATCAGCATGAAACTTCCAGAGTTTATAACTTACATTAAGACAAATATTTTCTTATTATATTACAAGTTTAGTCAAATATTATGTTTAAATATGTAAATGAGGTCATATCTAATTAAATCTGCACTAATTTACAGACATTTACAGAAAACTGAAAATGGTGATCCTCAAGGGAGCGAGATAGAGATCTGTGAACAAAACCAAACCACCTTATTTCATGAACCTGGAGTTCACTGGAACCAGAATGAAGCTGCTACCCTCTACGGAGAGATCGGACTCAGTTTAGGGTCAGAGTTCATTTCAGTTAAAGGTGCAGTGTGTAATATTTAGGAGCATTTGTGTGTACAGAGGGCTGCTGTTGATGACTGTTTTTTTTTCTTTGTTTGCTTTTATTATTTTTGTTTCTCTTGTTTCTGTTTTGGTCTTCTCCTCTCAGACAGACTGAACAATGATGGAGCTGATGTTTGCACTCATACAGATGGTCAGAAACGATCCGCAGTCAGTCAGTCAGTCAGTCAGTCAGTCAGTCAGTCAGTCAGTGAGGCGGCTGTTCCCGGTGTTAGTCGTGAAAGCCTCGCCCTTATTTCTCCATCCTGTTTTCTTCCAGCCTGTGGCTTTATGGGAAAAGTGTCGGTGCCACATAAACACAGATTTTACCTGAACAAAATCTAAATTCAGATCTTTCTTAGAGTTTTAACAACAAACTATTCATGAACACGACTTTCTTTAGACTTCTTTACGCTCTGCTGCTGAGGTTATCGGTGGGTCGCTGTAGCTTTAACACTCTGTCAAACTAGAGGAGAGGATTTCATTTCATTTATTCAGATCTCCGTCAGCTTCAGCGAAGGCCATCACTCTTCTTCCTGGAGTCTACATTTACAATCATCTCTCCATCGCAGATCACACCACAAACACAACGACAACGTCAATAACCACAACATCTCACAACAGCCTACGAGACAAAAACAACACAACAAAACTAGAACAACACAAACAACAGACACATTTGACTGGACTTTATTCATTTTCACCGTGTAGTTATAGTTCAGAAATAATCAGATGTTCAAATATCAACATACATTAAACATAATTGAATTATGTTGGGTCTAAAACCTGCCCAAATACCTGAAAACATATAAAGAAGAGAAAGACAATGGTGTATACTCGAGGAGAATGGACAGAGATAGTATCAGGTACAATCTCGAAACCACTCTGAAGGTGGTTTCTGTCCCGTCTCTTTTATTTAGGGTTGTCCCTGGTTACACAATGTTTCTAAAGGGTGGGGGGAAAATATGTGCAGCAACATAAGCATTCTCATAAAACAGAATAATGAACAACAGAGAATATGTGAGGGTCAAGGCGACATTGTTGCATCAAACGAGCTCCTTCTGATAAGAGCGGATCCTCCTCATTACTTCCCACGATTCACAGTGGAGGATACATCACACACACACACACCTGCTGACAGGAGAAACGAGGTCACAGAAAAATGAAGAAACACTCATGTGCTGTGTAATAAAGCTATTGGAGAGAGAAGTTAGAAAACACTCATATGATGTGTAACAAGAGGTCAAAACAGTTCATACTTGTAGTATCAACTCTTACATAAGAATATGAGGAATAATGATAACTTCTATATACATTTATGCACAGTATTCTAACAAATTAATTTACAGAAACAGTACCCAATACATGAGCAGAGTTAAGCCAAGGAGAGCAGGTGTGTGTGTGTGTGTGTGAAAGGCCAAGAGAGAGGCTGTAGTGACGAGGACAGCTAACGAGGGGACGACCGCTGCGTCTAAAAGTGAGAGACACGGTTCTGAAGTAGAACGACATAAGAGTCCAAATCCTGACGTTATCAAGGCTGTTATTTAAAACCTTCAAAAGACTGAATGATTTATTCCATCTGATCAAATGTGAGCAGAGGAAGTCTAATTCATTAACACAGTAAAATAAACCTTTAGACCAGTGCTTCTCAACTGGTGGGTCCCGACCCAAAAGTGGGTCGCGGACACGTTCTAGATGGGTCTCGAACAGCTGGTCAAAAAATTAAAAGTTTAATGCGCACCTGATGTTTGACAAGTCTTTTATTTTGAAAAATA
>OY660864.1:39381624-39459124 GCA_962446985.1 Xyrichtys novacula | reverse complement strand
AACCTCTGATCCAGAATCCTCGTGCTGACATCGACAGATCTTAGCTTTCTGAGAAAGAAGAGTCCAGACTGAGTCTTCTTCAAGGAGGGATTTTAATTTTATTGTCCAAATAGACACCAAGGAAGACTCAAGGACAAAGAAATGTTCTAGGAATAGAAATAAAGAAAGTTGTTAAACTTAAGACAAATAAAAAAACCATTAGAATTAATTTAAAACAGTAAAATAATGAGAAGATGACCGACTGTGAGAGCGAGAACGAAAACAGCATCAATGAAGATTTCCATCTGGTTTTATTCTCACTCAACTCATTTCTAATGAGAACTACTACTAAACTCTGTGTCTGTCTGTGTGTGTGTGTGTGTGTGTGTGTGTGTGTGTGTGTGTGTGTGTGTGTGTGTGTGTGTGTCTCTCTCTCTCTCTCTCTCTCTCTCTCTCTCTGTCTCTCTCTCTCTCTCTCTCCCTTCAGTCTGTTGAATGCAGTCTGACGTGTTTTCAGATATTTCGGTTTATTGATTTGTTAACGCTGACAGCGGCACATTCCCTTCATGTCAGATCACGAACACACACACACACACACACACACACACGTTCTCACAGACGCACACTCAGGTGTTTTCACAGTGGTGGTTAGTGTCCTATTAAGTGTTTTTTTGTGTGTGTGTGTGTGTTGTTGTTGTTTTCTTGCGTTTTGACGGACGGCTGAAGACAAACAGGAAATATGGGAGTAGAGGGTTAGGGGTCAGAGGTCAGGAGTCAAACCTGTGATTAGGACTGCAGCCTCTGGACATAAACAGTCCTTTTACAAACCACCATGTTAACAGTATTAATCTGTGTTTTCCGTTGTCGTTCACTGACCTGCAGACGGTGTTAATCTCCGTTAAACTCTGTTTCGGTGTTGTGTTTAAGGACCCGTAAATGTCTGAATTGGACAGTATTTAAGTGGTGCGTTTACTGACCTGCAGACGGGTGTAAGTCTGTGTTTTGACGTTGTGTTGACTGACCTGCAGACATATATGTGGTTGTTTTTATTGGGGCGTAGCTGAGAGTTTGTAATTCCTCAGGTGAATCAGATTCCTGAGAGTGACAGCAGGTGAGGAGCGTTTGATTTGTTGTTCGTGGCGGTGGCGGTTGGTTTCACGTACTGAAGGATGAGATTATTGAGATCAGTTTAATGTGATCTGATAACGGAGATCAGATTCTTGTCATGTCTGTGATTCTGTCAAACCTTTGTGTAATGATCTGAAGACTGATCAATAACAGATGAAATAATTCTATCAGACTTTAGATGAAGATCAAATCCATCAGAGTTTTTCCTCTCTGTGTTTGTGTGAGGAGGAGCAGAGTCTTCAGCCGCACCGCTCACTTTCACTTTTTATCAGGTTACAGCCTGTGTGTGTGTGTGTGTGTGTGTGTGTGTGTGTGTGTGTGTGTGAGAGAGAGAGAGAGTGTACTATAGAGCACAGTTGACATCTGCGCACCAATTAACATTCCTCAGTCTCCAGCCTTTTGTTATGAGTTCATAATTTCCCATAATCTACTAGATTATCTCCGGATTAAACTGGCAAATAAAGTTGAAAAGAAATGCTGAGTAAAGACAAAGGTGTGTGTTAGTTTCAAATGGTAATGATTAGGCCTGTCACGATAACAAATTTTGCTGGACGATAATTGTGCTACAAATTATCGCCGATACACGATATTATTGACACCGTTTTTTAAATTATAGATAATGATATGAAATGGCATAATAATGCGAGTACACCGTGTCAAAAGTGATAAACTTTAATTTCACCCACGACGAAGACGTAACGTTGACGAGCTAAACATAAGTCGGAGATGACTAAAATGTGACGAGACGAAAGTGCGTTTACGTTGATGGGACGAGACGAAAATGACGAACAGAGTTGCAAAACTCAGTCAGTTAAACGCTAAACATATAGGAGCAGCTTCAGTCCGCTCTGACAGCTCTCATCAGCCTGCTGTGCTCCTCCAACACACAGACACACACGCACGCGCGCACACACGTGGAGTTTTGTGGTTGACGAAAACAAAACTGGTTTAAAGCCGAAATATTCCCACACTTGGGCTGTTGTTTGGTTTAGACACCAAAGCTGTCGTGTTCATTCTGTTAGCTTGCTTTTCACTCACGACGCTCACTTGCAGCACTGTATCCAAAAGTCTGTGTCTGTGTGCCTGTGCGCGCCTACGTGTACCTGCGCGCGCGCCCCCCGTGACAAAGATACTGAATGACTGACAGGAGGGTTCACTAACTCCGTTCATTCCGCTATAGAGCCAACGCCCCCAGGTGCCGAGAAAAATGCGCAGAGTGAGACCTCTTCTCTCATCCAGCGTGTTTGGTAGCGAGAGAGGAGGAAAACAAACGCACGTCAATTATCGAGGCTGGCAAAATGACCGACCATGTTTCAATTTACCGAGCGATACGGCGATTTATTGATTATCGCGACAGGCCTAGTAATGATGATAAAAGTAAAGATGATGATGATGATGATGATGTGATATTAATGATAAAATGATGATGATGATGGTGATGAGGGTGGAGAAAATGACAAAGATGAGGATGAAGAGGAAGACAATGGTGATAAAAATGATATAAAGTAATGATAACAGTAATATGATGGTGATATTTAGAGAATAATGGCTATAAAATGAGCATTGATGAGCCAGATAATGGTGACAAAGTGATTAAATGGATCGATGATGATGTTGATGAGGGTGATAATGGAGATATAAGTAACCATGGTAATGCTGAGGACGCTCCTGGTGTTGATAATGATGGTGCTGATGAGGATGATGGTGGTGATATGATAATGATTATGTGACAACAGGGATAACGGTGATAATTATGAGGGTGACGATGGTTATGAGGTGTTGAAGATAGGGTTAATGATGATAATGACGAAGATGATGATGAGTAAAGGTAGGGATATGGTGATAACGATTATGTTATGCGATAACGACAGGCATAATGGGGATGATGAGGATGAGGTGATGAAGATAGGGGTTATGGTGATAATTGTGATGGTGATGATGAGGATGATGAAAGGGATGAGTGTGATGATGATGATGATGATGATGATGATGGTGATGATAAAGATGAAAATGTTTGAATGTCATGAATTAGTTTCTTGTTGTTGGTCTGTAGCTGTTAGCATGTTAGCATGTTAGCCTGGTGTATCAGGTATCACTGCTCCTGTCCAGGTGCTCGGTGTGGAGACTCTCAGGTGAGTCACAGGTGATCTTTGTTGGGAGCAGAGCTGCAGTAAAATCAGCCAGTTTATCAACAGAGAATTTCCAGTTATTCAAATCCAGATTTGCATTCTTAGCAGACCGATGTAGAACTGAGTCTGTCTCTGTGTCACACCGACAGCTCTACATGAGCTCACTCTGACATTACAGCTTCAGCTTTAGCCTCGTACCGCCTGTGGGTCGGTCACTGAGTGTCAATCAGGTAAAATAACACGATGTGAGCGAATCATCCTCCCCAGGCTGTGTTCGACAAGAAACACTTCTGTTACAGACACTTGTCTTACTTTGTTAAAGCGGTTTACCTGTCCAGCAGAAAGGTTACAGGGTCACCAAGATCCCCAAGCGTCCCCCATCGTTTATGTTGACCCGGCTTTTTAGCTCTTGTCCGGTCTACCTCCGTTTTAAGCGCCCGTTATTCCTCCAGAGTCTCCGGTATTTACTTTGTTTTCTTGCTTGTGTCGGCAGTCGTGGCCAAAGGAGGATTCAGACAATTTTCCGAACTTTCTGGTTGGTTTCTACTGTCCGATATTGTAGCACGCTAACTTTGTTTGGGCTCCTGAACGACACGGGGGAGCAGCATTTTCTTGTTGACTGTTTTCTTGCTGACTGTTTTGGTGTTGACTGTTTATGGTTGACTGTTTTCTTGCTGACTGTTTATGTTTGACTGTTTTCTTGCTTGTGTCGGCAGTCGTGGCCAAAGGAGGATTCAGACAATTTTCCGAACTTTCTGGTTGGTTTCTACTGTCCGATATTGTAGCACGCTAACTTTGTTTGGGCTCCTGAACGACACGGGGGAGCAGCGTCTGCCTCACAACCAATCAGGTTAGAGGAGGTGGAGAACGGCTTTGTTTACAGTCAGAAAGAGCGGACCGCTCAAAAATGTTCAAATGTTGACGACACAGACATAAGAGAACACAGAGATATCGATATATTACCAAATGTCATCAATAACTAATAACTATTAACTGATATTCAAAGATTTTTTGTTTATACACCACAAAATAAAAAGATGCCGACTCCACCTTTATTCTGTAAAACCTCAGATCCAGTGTGAACTCTGAGACTGTCTCTAAGTACGATTCCTGACTGAGAGTCTTTCTTTACTTCCTCACTGTGCAGCACCAAATCACAGTGATTCATACCGGCGTCTCAGTGTATGAAAACACACACACGCACACACACACACACACACACACACACACACACACACACACACACACACACACACAGTTGTGTGACTCAGTTTCTCTTCATGCTGATGAAATCTGTGGAGCTGACTCAGCGTTTACTCTCTTCACCTGCTCAGGTGTGTGACCGTTATTATACCTGAGTCAGTCCACACGCTTAGTGTCGTCACCATGGCAACCAGACCGATACACCTCATCTCTAAATAGAGAGGAGCAACTGTGTGTGTGTGTGTGTGTGTGTGTGTGTGTTTCCTGCAGACAGTCAATCTGGAGGATGACTGATTCAGTCGTCTTCCTATGAGTCTGACCTGCGACCCGTGAAAAGGCTGCAGTTTCCTGTCACGTGACCTTAACAGGTTTCAGTGTTTGTGTCGCCCCCTCATGTCACAATAACTCAACTAAAAATAAAAGTAACAGGTAGATAATCCTCTGAACCTGGATGGCATTCATGAATGAACTTTTTACTTTTTTATTTGGATGCAGTTTATTATTTACCTCCTCAGTGTTGAGTGTGTTATAGTTTCCTCAGTGTGTTGAGTGTGTTATAGTTTACTCAGTGTGTTGAGTGTGTTATAGTTTCCTCAGTGTGTTGAGTGTGTTACTGAACGACACTGTGTCGAAGGCTCTGCAGTATAAAAGTGTTGCTTATGGTTTTGTTCTCTCTGGCTCGTAGTTGATCTTATGTCTGAATGGCGGTTTTGTTGGAGGCGTCCAAGGACTTCCTGTGATGGGAGTGTGTTTTTTTTCAGCTGGTCTGGGGTCTGGAGAGTGTTAGAGGAATTTTGTGTGTTTATGAGGACCTAATGTCTGTAAAAACAAACAAACGCTGAATAAGAGCGACTGAAAGGAGCTTTTGTTCGAGAGAATTAGTCTTTCAGTGAATTGAAAACCTCAAAGGCCGTGAGGCAGTCAGCTCGAGTCCTTACAAAGCTCTCAGTGTGTGTGTGTGTGTGTGTGTGTGTGAGTGTGTGCAGATAAAAAGTGTGTATTCTCCATGGTTTACCTCCTCACCTCATGTGTTGATCTAAAGTATTAAAATGAGTTTATGTTAAGCGGCGATTAACTTTTACTGTCAGTTTTTTACCTGAACATAAATAATCTGATATTTTATTTTGTTCAGTTTGAGGCTGATATCAAATCTAATCTGAAATCTCCTTCAGATTAGGATTTCTTAAAAGGGTTTGTGTTTTGATAGAATTAGATTATGATAGAGGATTAATCTGAAAGTAAGGATAATCATAATCGTAAACAATAATCCAGTTGTTTTTTAGGTCTTTTCTAATCTCTAATCCAGTTTGTTTTTAAAGGCGTTTTCTAATCTCGAATCTGGTTTGATGTTTTCAGGTGTTTTCTAATCTCTAATCCAGTTTTAGTTTACAAGTGTTTTTTTAATCTTGAATCCAGTTTGATGTTTTCAGGTGTTTCTTAATCTCTAATCAAGTTTTAGTTTTAGATGTTTTCTAATCTCTAATCCAGTTGTTTCAGGTGTTTCTATTCTGTAATTCGGTTTGTTTTTTCAGGTGTTTTTTAATCTCTAATCAATTTAAAACTTTAGGTGTTTTCTAATCTCTAATCCAGTTTTAGTTTACAAGTGTTTTTTTTTTTAATCTCTAATCCAGTTTGATGTTTTCAGGTGTTTTCTAATCCCTAATCCAGCCTGAATCTTGCAGGTGTATCTAATCCCTGCAGGCTCAGGCTGAGCTGAACTGGTTTCTCTCTGGTTACTGGTCTGGTCTGGTGCGCTGGTTTCGGAGCTCTTGGCGTGAGCGTGTAAAAAGAGGAATGTGACCTCAGAGAAATAAAATGTCAGACAGAAGGCATGCTGGGAGCTGCGCGTTACCGCGGTTACACAGGGTGTCTGCTGTCATGGAGCTGCAGAGACTTTTTCTGCTCAGAGATTTTAGAGTTTTGACTTTAATGTTAAAATGAAAATCAAACATGATGTTACAGGATTATTATAGACTCCGCCTCCTCTGTTTTGACACACACCTTTACCTTCTCTTCACCCTCACCGTATTATCAGACATATTATCAACATGGATGAATACATTTCTGATGAGGTATTGATTTTCCATTATTGAATATAGATGATGATAAACAGTGAGCAAACTGAAGATGAAATGTGTTCATAAACTTAAAATGATGAATAATGATGAGATGAAACTGTCCTCTGTAAAAAATAAAACTAAAAGATAAAAATAAAAACAGAATCTGACAAATTAAAGTCAGATTGGAGATGTTCAGTTTCATCTGTCAGAATAAGTACGTTAAAGTTAGTCAGTTCTCTGTAATCTGTTGAAATAATCTGAGTCCTGTGGAGTTTGAACAGCAGAGATTATGTTTGTCAGTGTTTGAATATTTAAAACTGTTTCCTCTGAGTTTACCTTAACTGTGTTTGTTTACTGTGTGTGTGTTTACCGTGTGTGTTTATGTGTTCCTCAGGTGGATGGAGGCGTGTCTCGACGAGGAGTTACCGCCCACAACAGAGTTGGAGGAGGGGCTCAGAAACGGCGTTTATTTGGCCAAACTGGGAAACTTCTTTGCTCCACGAACCGTCTCCCTAAAAAAGATCTACGACCGCGAACAGACAAGATACAAGGTGAGACTAACCCACTCAAGACTAACCCACTCAAGACTAACCCACTCAAGACTAACCCACTCAGATACAAGGTGAGACTTTTGCTGCGTTCGAGTTTCCTCAGAAGTCAGAAGTCCGATCTGAAAATGACGTCACACTTGAGTTCCCAGCGTTTCAGTTACCAAGTCAGAATAAAAGCAGAATTAGAGGCTGAAACAAGATGGAAACATCTATGAAAGTTATTTTAGAGCTCTCGCCTTGTCTGAATATAAGGCAAACTCTAAAATAACTTTCGTTTGCTTTTTTCCAACTTGCTTAGTGAAATGCTGGGAGCTCGGGTGTGACGTCATTTTCAGCTCCGACATTCTGACTTCTCAAATGCAGCAAAAACCCACTCAGATCAGAGGTGATCTATTTAAAAGCCTCGATAAAAACATGTCTGAGGTCAGTCTGTTTTGATTTTTCTATTTTTTGTTTGTTTTTATTATTTCAGGCGACCGGTCTCCATTTCAGACACACTGATAATGTCATTCAGTGGCTAAATGCCATGGCAGAGAAAGGACTGCCTAAGGTACGCACACAGAGACACATACACACACACGCACGCACACACACACACACACACACGCTCTAACTATTTTTATTTTCTCTTTTCTTTCAGATTTTTTATCCTGAAACCACCGACATCTATGACAGAAAGAACATGCCACGCTGCATCTACTGCATCCACGCCCTCAGGTCTGTGTGTGTGTGTGTGTGTGTGTTAACCTCTGTGTGTGTTTGTGATATTGATTATCTCAAAGTTTGATACTTAAACCCAAGACTGCACAGATTACTGAGTTGAGTTCTGTATAACTGATTTTAACACAAACAGAAAGGTAGTTTGAGTTTTTTAGATGATTTATTTGCTGTAAAAAAGCCTCCTGGCTTTGTGACAGCAAACATTTCTTACTGAGACTTTAATCCTCCAATCCACCAAACAACACCGAGCTAAAGCCAGCAGCTGAATCAGCGGTTCGACAGGTTAAAAAAAAAGGCGGTTTCTTCAAACTCAGATTCTGGAGTATCCATGTTTCTAAAATTTAGGATTTGATGTTTACCTGCACAAACCCAAAGACAGGAAACTGAAAAACCTGATTATAACAGTGACAGTTCGTCCCTGTAGCAGGTAATAAAGTCTGACGTGTGTTTCAGTCTGTACCTGTTCAAACTGGGACTGGCGCCTCAGATCCAGGATCTGTACGGGAAGGTGGACTTCACAGGTAAGTCTGAGGCTCACCTTTCTGAACCTGGACAACACTCAACATGCCGTCACACTGCATCGTTACCATGACGATTAAATGTCCTTCCCACCCCCTCACAGAGGAGGAGATCAATAACATGAAGAGTGAGCTGGAGAAATACGGGATCCAGATGCCGGCCTTCAGCAAGATCGGAGGGATCCTGGCCAACGAGCTGTCAGTGGACGAGGCTGCATGTAAGTGTGTGTGTGTGTGTGTGTGTTAAAGTAATTCTGCATTAGCACATATTAAAGTGGTGACAGTGTTGTGATGATAATGATGGGATGACAGTCATACAGCGTAAAAAAAAGTGATGATAATGATGTCATGGTAATAACAACAGGTCCTTTAAGTGACTGTTTGATAATGGTGATAATAAAGAGGTGACGAAGTGATATGATGATGGAAACGAGAGTTAAAGTGGAAACTGTGTAGTTGGTCACAGTGGTAAAATTGATAATGTAGTAACAGTACGAACAGTATATCAGGAGTACAGAAAGGTAAGTGATAATGGCGCTGCAGTGAGTCGTAATGTTGTGACAGGTGATAAGGAACACTGCATCATGGTGATAAACGTGATAATGCAGTAACAGTGATAATGATATCAGTTATAACAGTGATAATGCAGTTAGTTATAATGGTGATAATGCATAAACAGCAGAAACAATGATAATATTTACAGAAATAACAGTAATAATGCAGCCATGGTAATAAAGGTGGTTTTACAGTTAGTTATTACAACGATAATGCATGAAACCAATCATAGTGATAATGCAGTTAGTTATAATGGCGGTGATACAAGACCAGCTATAATGGTGATAATGCAAGAACAGTTTTGACAGTTAAGTAGTCAGTTAGTTATAATAGTGATAATGCATAAACAGCAGTAACAATGATAACAGTTACAGAAATAACAGTAATTATGCAGCCATAGAAATAAAGGTGGTAATACAGTTGGTTATTACAATGATAATGCATGAAACTAGTTGCAGTGATAATGTAGTTGCAATAATAAATTTAAAGTATAATAATGATAAAGCAGTTAGATTAATAACAGTGGTATGCAATGACAGCTATGACTGTGATAATGCAGTTTTAGTGATAACAGTAATAATGTAATTACATTACTAACAGTGATAATGCAGTTTTAATGATAACAGTGATAATGCAGTTTTAGTAATAACAGTAATAATGTAATTACATTACTAACAGTGATAATGCAGTTTTAATGATAACAGTGATAATGCAGTTTTAGTAATAACAGTAATAATGTAATTACATTACTAACAGTGATAATGCAGTTTTAGTGATAACAGTAATAATGTAATTACATTACTAACAGTGATAATGCAGTTTTAGTGATAACAGTGATAATGCAGTTTTAGTGATAACAGTGATAATGCAGTTTAAGTGATAACAGTGATAATGCAGTTTTAATGATAACAGTGATAATGCAGTTTTAGTGATAACAGTGATAATGCAGTTTTAGTAATAACAGTAATAATGTAATTACATTACTAACAGTGATAATGTAATTACATTACTAACAGTGATAATGCAGTTTTAGTGATAACAGTGATAATGCAGTTTTAATGATAACAGTAATAATGTAATTACATTACTAACAGTGATAATGCAGTTTTAGTGATAACAGTGATAATGCAGTTTTAATGATAACAGTAATAATGTAATTACATTACTAACAGTGATAATGCAGTTTTAGTTATAACAGTGATAATGCAGTTTTAATGATTACAGTGATAATGCAGTTTTAGTGATAACAGTGATAATGCAGTTTTAGTGATAACAGTGATAATGCAGTTTTAGTGATAACAGTGATAATGCAGTTTTAGTGATAACAGTGATAATGCAGTTTTAATGATAACAGTAATAATGTAATTACATTACTAACAGTGATAATGTAATTACATTACTAACAGTGATAATGCAGTTTTAGTGATAACAGTGATAATGCAGTTTTAATGATAACAGTAATAATGTAATTACATTACTAACAGTGATAATGCAGTTTTAGTGATAACAGTGATAATGCAGTTTTAATGATAACAGTAATAATGTAATTACATTACTAACAGTGATAATGCAGTTTTAGTTATAACAGTGATAATGCAGTTTTAATGATTACAGTGATAATGCAGTTTTAGTGATAACAGTGATAATGCAGTTTTAGTGATAACAGTGATAATGCAGTTTTAGTGATAACAGTGATAATGCAGTTCCTATAATAAGCAGTGGTTATGTCGTCACAGTGGTTGTTGGTATTATCTGCCTATAGAGAACTCACTGGTTACATGACTACTCTGCTATTCAGTGATTATTGATTAATGAATTTTTATTACAGCTGTGATGGTGTTAGCTTAGCATGTTAGCATCACAATCTGACTGTTACCACGGAAACCGTTAACATTGTTAAACTTATTAACTTCCTTTCCTTCTCCACGTCACCTTTTCTTCAGTGCACGCCGCCGTCATCGCCATCAACGACGCCATTGATCATGGCGTTCCTGAGGGAACGCTGGCCGCCATGCAGAACCCAAACGCCATGCTGGTTCAACTGGACCCGTCCTGTGCCGAGCAGTACCAGCAGACTCTGTACCAGGCCAAAGGAGAGAAGGTGGCGCGCTCACGAAAACGGGTACGAAGGGTTCGAGGGGGAAGGATTTAACAGAAAGATATAAGAGGATGATGATGATGATGATGATGAGGAGGGTGTGGATTAGGATTATCAGGACAATGAGGACCAAATGTCGGCCATTTTTGTCTGAAACTGTAGATGGAGAATACCGATGCAGAGACCGACATCTACGACGAGCTGCTGACACAAGCTGAGATACAAGGAAACGTCAACCAGGTCAACGGTACGACACATGCACACACACACACACGCACATGCACAGTGTATTGTTGATATGGTTTCCATGGTAACGGTGCTTTCCCTGCCCTCTCAGTGGCCGTGGCTCTGTCTGCAGCTGAGCGCGCTCTGCTCAGTGGAGACGAAGATAAACTGTTTGAGGCTCTGAAGGCGATGGGGATCCAGAACCTGCAGAACCAGAACAAAAGCTGGTACCTGAAACAGCTGCAGGCTGACAGAGAGGGCAAGGAGCAGGTGAGGAAGAGGAGGAGGAGGAGGAGGAGGAGGAGGAAACATGATCAAAGTGATGAGGATGATTTTTAAAGTGAGGAAGAGTCACTCATGACCTCCTCTTCATCAACAGGGATCTCCAGGAGAACCTCTGACCAAAGACGAGCTGCAGAATGGAGTCGATGTGGCCAATCAGATCGCAGAGAACTACGCAAAGTGTAAGCACACACACACACACACTGATCACACTCCAGCCCACTCCACCTGTGGAGGAACCTCTGTGAGAACAATCATCGTTTATTCCCTTAAAGGCAGAACAGCTCTGTCGTCTGTGTCAGGATGCAGATTAAAAGAAGTCTTTGTGAGTCTGTGCGTACCTGTGAGTTCATACCTGTGTGTGTCTGAATGTGTGTGTATGGCTCTGTGTGTGACAGTGTTGAGGGCGGTGCAGAAGATCAACGCCGCGATCAGAGCGGGCGTCGCCGAACAGACGGTGGAGGAGCTGATGAATCCTGATGCTCAGCTGCCCGAAGTTTATCCGTCTGCTGCAGATCTTTACCAGAGAGAGCTGATGAGCCTGCAGCAGCAGAGCCCTGAGGTACACACACACACACACACACACACACACACACACACACACACACACACACACACACACACACACACAGAGTGAAAGGTTTATTCATGATACGATCACAGAAACATGTTTTATCATCATCAGACCCTCAGATCAACCTCTGCTCCTCCACGCAGTTTCTCACTCTGCCAGCTCGATGTCTAAAGTGTGTGTGTGTGTGTGTGTGTGTGTGTGTGTGTGTGTCCCGCAGGGTGAGCTGTCTCACCCGGAGCTCCTGGTTGCCGTGGAGATGCTCTCAGCTGTGGTTCTGATGAACGAGGCGTTGGAAGTCGGAGACCGAGCGGCTCTGTGGAAGCAGCTGAGCAGCTCAGTGACGGGACTGAGCAACGTGGAGGACGAGTACGCTCAGAGGTGCGCCCCCTACAGGTCTACATGAGAAACTGTTAGAGTAGATCAGCATGATGAGCAGCTCTGAGGACTCATTATTGATCTCATTCTCTAGTGTCTGTGAAAAACCAAATCTCAGCTCCATTCAGTCTCGTCACTTTGGCTTTTCCACTGATAGAGTTGGACACAGTGGGGTCTTACTTTTTACACATGAGAGTCATGAGAGTCTGGACTTCACAGAAAAACTCAAGGCTAGATGTTGGAGTCCACTTGGCTCTCTGTATGAAAGTTTATTTATTTCAGTAATTCTGTGAAAAAAGTGAAACTCTGCGGATCGCCGGACTCCTCAGCTGATCACAAGAGTTCTATTTTTTCTGGACGCCGGAGCATGGCGGATAAATTCAGCACAGATTAACCCGTGCTGGAAAGGAAGTCGGGCACAGACACAAAATAAAACATCCGGCTTCTTTTCAAAATAAAACACGAACGACGAACAAGTGAAAGGTTTTTAGACGTCATTTCACCCCGATGACACCATGGATGAGGAGATGCTGATTCTAGAAGTCTAGAAGTAGATTTCCTCCTCTGGAAGGACACAATCTACTGCTTATATGTCTATGTGTCGGTCTTTAGAGAGACAACTCGTTATCGCACAATTGCACGTGAATCCTGCTGTCTGTAATCCGCCACAAAATTCGCCTCAAAATCGTTTCTGGTGGGAATAGGTGAACAGCGAAAATCGCCGGCGTTCCAGATCGGAGCCGTTCCGATCACACACAGACTGATTTACTTCAGTGTTCATTTATTTTCATCTTGGTGATTGTAACTTAAAACTCCGCTGACGTCCTGAAAACATCCAAACTGTTTTTTCTGGAGCCTTCCTCTTCGAGAAGACGAGAGCCGAATAAGGACAGAGATGATGTCAGATGTTTCCTTCAGGAGAAACTTTAATGAGATCAGGAACAAAAAAACAGGATCATGTTTGAAAAAATCACAATCTGCATAACCACCAGATCACTATACATAATCCCCTTCCTGTGAGTCATTAATGTGACTGTGTGTGTGTGCGTGTGTGTGTGTGTGTGTGTGTTCAGGTACATGGATGAGTTGATGCGTCTGAAGGCGGCGGCCAGAGAACAGGGCTGTGACTATCTCACCTGGAACGACATTCAGGCGTGTATCGACCAGGTGAACCTGACCGTGCAGGAGGAGCATGAGCGTAAGAAACACACACACACACACACACACACACACACACACACACACACACACACACACACACACACACACACCGGCTATACAAACAGAGTAAATGTGTGTTTGCAGGTATCGCAGCCATCGGTCTGATCAACGAGGCTCTGGATGAAGGAGATCCGATGAAGACTCTGGCCATGCTGCAGAACTCTTCGGCCAAACTGACCGACGTGGACCCGGCTCTGGCTCAGCACTACCACGACATCCTGCTGGAGGCCAGGCGCGAGAAAGCCCACGTAAGAACATCCTCAGTTTCAATTTCCATAGGTTTATCGGCTGTTTGAACAGTAGGAACAACTTTGATATCAATAACAACAACACAACAATAACAACATCTTCACCTGACCGTAAAATCCACTCACTTCCTGAGAGCGGCGGCGGCGGTCAGGTGATGACCTCTGAGTGTTTCAGGAGAAGATCAGAGTGTCTCCTCTAAAGCTGAGGTCACTCAGGTCAACAAACACTTGAGTTTTACAAAAATACAAAAACACAAAAACAAACTTTCTGTTTTTATTCTCTTCGATCGAGAAAAAGGAGAAAAAAAAAAGTTTCCTGTTCAGACGGAGGAAAAACAATCAGGCTGAGTGTGTGACCATATAAGGACAAAACACTGACCACTGAGGTTAATGAGCCCATAACACACACACACACACACACACAAATACACACACACAAACACACACACTGTGACACACACACACACCGTGCTGTTGGCTGTTTTGAAGGTGATGAGGTAATGACAGGAAGTGGTTAGAGCAGCTGAACTTCCTGTTTCTGAGTTTTAATGGAGCTGAAGAAACTGAAGGATGGAGGCTCCGCCCCTTTTTTCCTCTTTTTCCTCTTTTCTCTCTCTCTTTCTTCTCTCTTTCTTTTTTTTCTCCCCCCTCTCTCTCTCCTCTCTCTTCCTTCCCCCTTTCTTCCCTCTCCCCTCCATCTTCCACCTCTCTCTCCCTCTCTCTTTCTTTCCTCTGTTTTTCTTTAATCTCTCTCTCTTTCCTCTCTCCCTCTTTCTTCCCCCTCTCTCTCTCCCTCTTGCTTTCCTTTCCTCCCTCATTCTCTCCTCTCTCTTTCCTTGCTTTCTTTTTCCTTCCCCTTCTTTCTCCCGCTCTCTTCCTCTCTCTCCTCTCTCTCTCTTTTTCTCTCCCTTTTCTTTCCTCCCTCTCTCTTTCCTCCCTCTTTCTTATTTCCCCCTCTCTCTTTTTCTCCCCCTCTCTCTCTCTCTCTCTGAAAGTTCCTCCTGTTGATAAAGTTCTCAGAACCAGATCCTAGTTTCTCCTTTTAGACCTGGGGGGGGGGGGGGTCTGAGAGGATCCTCGCGGCCCTGAACTACACACACACACACACACACACACACACACACACACACACACACACACACACACACACACACACACCTAAGAGTGTCTCACACACTCACAATCTCTTCAGGTGTCTGCAGAGTTTTTCTAGATTTGTTGTTGTTTTTTCTGTTGTTGTGTTACTGTACTGTTGTGTGTGTGTGTGTGTGTGTGAAGTGTGGCACAGAGTGAGTCTGTTACTTTGGCGTCAATAAAAAACTATGGCGGGATGAAAAACTCTCACTTCCTGTTTCCATGGAGTCATGCAACGTGTTTGAACTCCAGCGAGCTCCACCCAACCCCCCGAAACACACAAACACACACACACACACACACTTAACACACACACAGAACACACACCACACCCTGTCTAAAGTGACTTACACCACCAACTAATGCCAATCAGACACACACACACACACACACACACACACACACACACACAGCTTCTCTTTTCTCTCCCTGTCCTTGCATGAAGGGGGCGGGGCTTGTTTGGGGGGTTTCCTGTTTCAGCAGCATCCTCTCCGCCCTCACTTACACGGACAGAGAGCGCCCTCTGTGTGCAGAGAGGTGGAACTACACCTCAACGCAACAGCTCTGATATGACTGTTTGTGTACGCATGTGTGTGTGTGTGTGTGTGTGTGTGTGTGTGTGTGTGTGTTCATTCGCATCTTAAAATGTGTGCGACTCTCTTGTCCAATCAGGAGACTCAGGATCCGTCAGCTGTTCTGTGGTTGGATGAAATTCAGAACGCCATCCTGAGAGCCAATCAGGACACCAAGGAGGCCTTGCTGTGTGAGTGTGCACATTCATAGCACACACACACACACGCACGTGCACACACACACAAACGTGTCAGAGCTGTTCCAGTGAAGATTTCAGGGATCAGGACAACATTTCTCCTCAGACGAACTTAAATATCAGTTTTTATCATGAACAGAGATTCGACTCGATGTTGGAGACGATGTGGGGAGAAGAATCAGGCCGATCATGTTCATGTTTTTGTAGATGCTTTGGTTTTATACCTTATTGTCAGGAGATAAAGAAGAGGATGGAAAACATTTTAAAACTTCCACTTAGATGTAAAATTTATATCTGTGAAAAAGAGAAGGTCAGGAGAAAAACACAGATTTACAGTCATGTTGATGACGCTAAAAAGGTCATCAGTAGAAACCGTCTAAAAACAGATGAACCAAAAATGGAGGATTGGGTCGAGGTAATTGATCGATGAATACAGAATCAGGAGACGCTGATTTTCTCATCTCCACTAAAAACAGAAACTTTTAAAATCTCCTGGAAAAACTGGGTTGATTTAGTGTCTCAGACTTTGTGCAGTGAAGACAGTGTGTATTATCGATTATTGATCCCCTGGGTTCAAACTTGTTTATTCTGTTTATTCTATTTACCCTCCAACAGGAGAAAAGAGACGATGAGAGAGAGGAGTGAAAAAAGGACATGAGTGAAAAGTGATTTTACTTCACAGTTTTTCTACTTTAACTTTACTGAAGGAGTTTATGTCCAACTCTGTCTCTGCTCCACCGTGGACAAATATTATATACAGAGTCACTCGCAGGTGTAGACTCACAGAAACCTGCTGGGTCTGAGAAATAACGTGAATTTCTGTCTTTCTCTCCGTCTCTCCGTCCTTCAGTCTCTCAGTCCATACAGGAAGTGAATGAGGCGGTGGATTCAGGTGAGCCGGCTCGGACTCTGGCGGCTCTGCGTAACCCGGGAACAGGACTTTACGGGGTCACCTCAGAGTGTGCGCAGACCTACCAGGACGACCTGTCCGCCATCAAAGAGGACAAGAGGAAGGAGGGTGAGGAAGGAGGGAGGAAGGAGGGAGGGCTGGGAGGACAGATGTGGTCATGTTTTAGGTGGGGGGGTTTAAACTGACAGGTTTAAGTGACGGACCGACCCGATGACCCGATGACCCGATGAATGACGGATCACTGAGCTGTGCTTCTCACAGGTCCAATAACCTGTCTGTGTCTGTGTCTGTGTGTCTCCTGTCTGTGTGTCTCCTGTCTGTGTGTCTTTTGTCTGTGTGTCTCCTGTCTGTGTCTGTGTCTGTGTGTCTTTTGTCTGTGTGTCTCCTGTCTGTGTCTGTGTGTCTCCTGTCTGTGTATGTGTCTGTGTGTCTTTTGTCTGTGTGTCTTTTGTCTGTTTGTCTCCTGTCTGTGTGTCTCCTCTCTGTGTGTCTTTTGTCTGTTTGTCTTTTGTCTGTGTGTCTCCTCTCTGTGTGTCTTTTGTCTGTGTGTCTCCTGTCTGTGTGTCTTTTGTCTGTGTCTGTGTGACTCCTGTCTGTGTGTCTTCGTCTGTGTGTCTTTTGTCTATGTGTCTCCTGTCTGTGTCTGTGTGTCTTTTGTCTGTGTGTCTTTTGTCTGTGTCTGTGTGTCTCCTGTCTGTGTGTCTTTTGTCTGTGTGTCTCCTGTCTGTGTCTGTGTGTCTTTTGTCTGTGTGTCTTTTGTCTGTGTGTCTCCTCTCTGTGTGTCTTTTGTCTGTGTGTCTCCTGTCTGTGTGTCTTTTGTCTGTGTCTCCTGTCTGTGTGTCTTTTGTCTGTGTCTGTGTGTCTCCTGTCTGTGTGTCTTTTGTCTGTGTGTCTCCTGTCTGTGTGTCTCCTGGCTGTGTCTCCTGTCTGTGTGTCTCCTGTCTGTGTCTGTGTCTGTGTGTCTTCGTCTGTGTGTCTCCTGTCTGTGTGTCTGTGTGTCTCCTGTCTGTGTGTCTGTGTGTCTCCTGTCTGTGTGTCTCCTGTCTGTGTGTCTTTTGTCTGTGTCTGTGTGTCTCCTGTCTGTGTCTGTGTCTGTGTCTGTGTGTCTCCTGTCTGTGTGTCTTTTGTCTGTGCGTCTTCGTCTGTGTGTCTCCTGTCTGTGTGTCTTTTGTCTGTGTGTCTCCTGTCTGTGTGTCTCCTGTCTGTGTGTCTCCTGTCTGTGTCTGTGTCTCCTGTCTGTGTCTGTGTCTGTGTGTCTCCTGTCTGTGTGTCTCCTCTCTGTGTGTCTTTTGTCTGTGTGTCTCCTGTCTGTGTCTGTGTCTGTGTGTCTCCTGTCTGTGTGTCTCCTGTCTGTGTGTCTCCTGTCTGTGTGTCTTTTGTCTGTGTGTCTCCTGTCTGTGTGTCTCCTGTCTGTGTGTCTCCTGTCTGTGTGTCTTCGTCTGTGTGTCTGTGTCTGTGTGTCTCCTGTCTGTGTCTGTGTGTCTTTTGTCTGTGTGTCTTCGTCTGTGTGTCTCCTGTCTGTGTTTTAGGAGATAACGGCAGTGAGTGGGTGAAGCACTGGGTGAAGGGGGGACACAATTATTACTTCAACCTGAACACCAAGGAGGGGACGTGGGCGGAGCCTGAGGGCTTCATCCAGAACAACACACAGCTGGACAAGGAGGACATCCAGGTGAGTGTGTGTCTGTGCTCAGTTTTAACACACACACACACACACAGACACACACAGACACGCTTCATCACTTCATCGCTAACTCGCGGCGTCTCTCCCGCCAGTCTGTGGTTTCCGGGGTAACCACAGCTTACAACCGGGAGCAGTTATGGCTGGCCAATGAGAATCTGATCACCAAGCTGCAAGCTCGCTGCCGTGGTTACCTGGTGAGAAAAAGTCAAAAGGAGCGAATGGACTTCCTGAAATCCCAGGGACCAGCTGTTACCTGCATACAGGTGAGACACACCTCAGTACAGGTGAGGCCGACACGGTGACCTCTGTCCTGAGAGGTGTGTTCAAGGTCAGGAGGTCATGTGACGATGGCTCTGAATTATTTAATGATCTGTAACTCTATGTGTGTGTGTGTGTGTGTGTGTGTGTGTGTGTGTGTGTGTGTGTGTGTTTTCAGGCTCACTGGAAAGGACACAAACAGAGGAAGAAGTTTAAAGACCGTAAACAGTACCTGAAGGACCACAACGATGAGGTGGTGAAGGTAAAGTTTGAACCTGAATATCTTGGGTTTCATCGTTTCTCTCGTCTGCTAAACTCAACATTATTAATCTGAACTAAATTTGACCTAATTTAACTAAACTTTACTGCACCTGATTCAACTTCAAACACAACTAGGCTTTAATAACTAAATGAACCTAAACTCTACGTTGACTAAATTCAAGTTAACTTCGCTGCACGTAAAACAAAACTCATCCCAGCTTTACTTAATCGAATTAAACTTAAACTTAACTAAGCTTAACTTAACTGAACATAATCCAGCCCTACGTTACCAAATCATCTGACTTAACAAAACTGAGCTTAACTCAACACAACTGAACCTGGATAACCTTCACTAAACTAAACTGAACTGAATTAAGTTTAATTAAACTCAACTTTACAAAACAGAAATAAACTGAACCAAACTGGACTTTGATGAAGAAAACTCTACCAGTTTGTTCACTTGTGTGTTTGTTTATTTGTGTGTTTATTTGTGTGTGTGTTTGTGTCTCAGATTCAGTCCATGGTTCGGATGCATCAGGCTCGGAAAAAGTACAAAGACCGTCTGAAGTATTTCCAGGATCATGTGAGTCTGACATTAAAAATAAAAACAGCTGCTGATTCACTTTGTTCAGATTATTTTACTCTGATTTAGTTTTATATTTAAATTTGTTTTTATATTTAGGACTGTGTTTTAACTTTATTTTTAATATTCTCTCATCTTGATTAACTTCGTTGTGATTCACTCTTTTTTTAATTTAATTTAATTTTAACTTAATAAAGTCCTTTTTGACTCAGTTATTTTTTTTTCTTTAGTTTGGGTGAAACAGGAAAAAGAATTTTCCCATTTCCTGTCTTTTATTTTGAAATTACACCCTGAGTTATGAGTGTGTCTTTTTTTGACGCAGATTAATGACGTGGTGAAGATTCAGGCTTTCATCAGAGCCAACAAAGCCAGAGACGACTACAAGACGCTGAGTGAGTCACACATGTCCTCCTCCTACAAGTGTCCTCATGTCCTCTGAATGTCTTCATTTTGTCTTTGTCTCTCATCACTTAACACAAATGTCTCCTCATGTCTCATATGATAAATGTCCTAATCTCTGCATGTCCATCATTGTCTCTGAATGTCCCCCCAGTCAGCGCTGAGGACCCTCCTATGGCGGTGGTCAGGAAGTTTGTCCACCTGTTGGACCACAGCGACCAGGACTTCCAGGAGGAGCTGGAGCTGATGCGTCTCCGGGAGGAAGTGGTCACCAAAATCCGGTCCAATCAGCAGCTGGAGAACGACCTGAACCTGATGGACATCAAGATCGGACTGCTGGTCAAGAACAAGATCACGCTGCAGGAGGTGGTGTCCCACAGCAAGAAGCTGACCAAGAAGAACAAGGGACAACTGTCCAACATGATGATGATGAACAAGCAGAGGGGCGGGCTGAAGGCGCTCAGCAAGGAGAAGAGGCTCAAACTGGAGGCGTACCAGTACCTCTTCTACCTGCTACAGGTGAGCTCACACCTGAGACAGGGCATCTACAGGGTCCTGTCGGGGACAAAAGGGACAGGAAAGAGAAGTTTGACGGAAAAATAAAATGATCTTCTGCATTCGATCTTAAAAAAAACATTCATTTTTCCGTCACAAACGCTGAAGTAATAAAGATGGAGCACTAGGGCCACATTAAGAAAAACAAAATTAAGACTTCGTGATTAAAATAAGTACTAACGAGGATAAAATCGTAGGAAAATCCTTATTTACGAGAATAAAGTTGTGATAAAATCATTATTTTTGAGAATAAAGTTGTAGTAAAGTAATTACTTTTGAGAATGAAGTGGTAATCATTATTTACAAGAATAAAGTCGTACTAAAATCAACATGTATGAGAGTAAAGTCAAAATAAAATCATTACTTACACGAAAAAAGTCATAAATTAAGTACTTTTAAGAATAAAGTCGTAATAAAATCATTATTTTTAAAAATAAAGTTGGAGTAAAGTAATTACTTACAGAAAAAGGAATAATGAAGTAATTACTTTTGAGAATGAAGTGGTAATCATTATTTACAAGAATAAAGTCATAGTAAAATCAACATTTACGAGAATAAAGTCAAAATAAAATCATTACTTACATGAATAAAGTCATACTTAAGTAACTACTTACATGAAAAAAGTAATAAATTAAGTACTTTTAAGAATAAAGTCGAAATAAAATCATTACTTACATGAATAAAGTCATAAATTAAGTACTTTTAAGAATAAAGTCGTAATAAAATCATTACTAACGAGAATAAAGTGTTAAAGTAAATACCGTCTTAGATCTGCTTTAGTGGAGGAGTAAATGTCTGAGCTGGTCACCTGCAGAGTTCTCTGCGGGTTCATCAGCAGGTCATTCAGAGAGTTTTTGTTGTTCCTCAAGAAATAATCCAACTGATGATCAATATTTACGATTCAGAGGGAGTCGAGCTCCGACGAGAACCGCGTCTGTCTCTGATGTCGGCACAACACCAGCAGGAACCTCCACCTGCAGAGGCACCAACACCTTATTATGGTGAACAGATTCATACGATAAACTAAAGACATATAAACTAAAGTTATAAACTAAAGTTCTAAACGGCTGATTGAGGGATTGAACCTCTGCAGACATTTACAGACGTTTCCCCCTCCTCAAAAACAGAGATTCCCTACAAGTCCGCCCACTTCTTTCTGAATTTCTTCATATGTCCTGATACTTCTGACCGTGTGATTCTGAAACACCGAAGGATTTATTATCTCCTTGTTTGTAAAACAAAACTACTGAAGTTCAATTCATCGAAATGCTCCACAGCGCTCGTTTCAACAACTAACAACAGGTCAGAATATTAGCTATGACTTTATTCTCATAAGTAATGATTTTATTACGACTTAATTCTCATAAGATAATTTTATTACAACTTTATTTTCATAAGTAATTCTTTTATTATGACTTTATTCTTGGACGTAATTCCAAAGTCGTATTTTTTTTTCTTAGTGTGGCCCTGATTCTCCGTCGTTAGTAAGAACTCGTCATGTTTTGGTCTTTAACGTGTTTCTTCACTCTGAACCAGAGAAGACATCTCCGAGGACGTCAGTCTTCTTCACAGACGTCTTTATTGATAATCACCTGTGTTTCCTGCAGACTAACCCCACCTACCTGGCCAAGCTGATCTTCCAGATGCCGCAGAATAAATCCACCAAGTTCATGGACTCGGTCATCTTCACGCTCTACAACTACGCCTCCAACCAGAGGGAGGAGTACCTGCTGCTGAAGCTCTTCAAGACCGCGCTGCAGGAGGAGATCAAGTGAGGACCCCACCACGATCAATGATCAATAACCAGTAACCTTCAATCAGTCCAGTAACACGGGTCACTCCTGTCCACAGGTCAAAGGTCGACCAGATGAAGGAGATCGTCACGGGAAACCCCACCGTCATAAAGATGGTGGTGAGTTTCCACCGTGGAGCGCGAGGACAGAACGCTCTGAGACAGATCCTCGCTCCCGTCGTCAAGGAGATCATGGACGACAAATCCCTGAACATCAAGACGGACCCGGTGGACATCTACAAGAGCTGGGTCAACCAGATGGAGACGCAGACCGGAGAGGCCAGGTGAGTCCAGGTGTATGAGACCGAGGGGTGGGAGAAAAAATCCGTTCACAGAAGAATCACGATTTTTTATTTCACAATTTTTACATCGAATTTTATGTGAAAAAAACGTTGTTTTTTTTTCAAATTTAAGAATAAATCTTAAAAACTGACAAACATCTGATGTGTATTTTGGGGGAAATATGGTTCCTGGAATAGTCAGTGGACAATCATAATCGCTCAGCTGTTTCACTGGAGTTAAAAACATCGATTCAATATCGAGGAAATCGTCAATATCGTAGAATCGCAGTTTAAATCGAATCAGGAGAAAAACATCGTCGCAGCTCTGATGATCGTTAAAACATGTCGCTTCTTTGTAAGTCTGTGAGACGGAGGACAGACAGAGGACAGAGGGAGGACAGACACTCTTAGACACTTTGGTCTCACAGGATGTTTGGACTCTGTCTTTGTGTCCTTCCTGTCCCAGTCTTATCAAACGGTCTCAAACTGTGTCTCATCTTTGTCTTCTTCTGGTCTTTTGTCTTACCTGGTGTCTGTCCTTGTCCTCTGTCCTTGTCCTCTGTCCTTGTCCTCCACAGTAAGCTGCCTTACGATGTGACGCCCGAGCAGGCGATGAGCCACGAGGAGGTGAGGACGCGACTGGAAGCGTCCATCAAGAACATGAAGACAATAACGGACAAGTTCCTGTCCGCCATCATCGTCTCTGTGGACAAAATCCCGTAAGTCCCCCGAGTCCGTCTGTCTGCGTCTTTGTCAGTGTCACAGAAACAGGGACGAGGACAGGTTCTCAGTGACGGTGTCTTTTGTCCGACAGGTACGGGATGCGTTTCATCTCGAAGGTTCTGAAGGACTCGCTCCATGAGAAGTTTCCGGACGCCACCGAAGACGAACTGCTGAAGGTTAAAACACGTTTTTTTTAAACTGACTAGTCTTTGGGGGGACAGCGGGACAAAGGACGGGAGGTGTGAGACGGAGCTCTCTGATTGGCTGAGAGGAAAAATGATATAAACAGAACAACATTCAGACTTGACCTTTGACCTGTGGATTCAGACTTGGTGAACTGGTCCTTTAATTCTGGTCCTCTGCTCTCCTTTACTGGTCTTCAGTCCTCTTCCATCCTGCTGTTCTCTACCTCACTTTGAAACGTCAGGATGGAAACGCCGGAACAGAAACGGTTTCTTCTCTTTTTTTTCTCATTTATTCTGTTTCTGACTTTTCCCTCTCTTTTCCCTTTCTGCTGCTTCCTGTTTCCTGTTTCCACCTGTCCAATCAGCTGCAGCCTCGCTTACAGAGCGCCATCCTTCTCTGCTGACGCAAAGGCGAGTCACGCTGATCTTCAGCCCCGCCCCTCCACTTCCTCCAAAAGCTGCAAGAACAGAAAGATCTTTAAAGAAATCACAGAAAACCAACAAAAAATATTAAAAATCAGATAAAATTAACTGAAACATTTAAAATCACTAACATGGATTTAAACTTTAAAATAACTAAAATTAACTTGAATAATAATAATAATAAGAACAGAAAAAAAACCCATTAAAAATCAGATGAAATTAACGAAAACATAAAAAATCACTAACAAGGACATAAACATTAAAAATTACTAAAAATAACTTAAACATTAGAAATGAGAGAAAACAAAATGTAACTTAAAAAATTACAAAAATTAACTCAAACATAATAAAAACACTGAAAACAAACTTAAACACAGAAAATCGAAGAAAATTAACTTAAGCATTCTAAACAACTAAAATGATCTTAGACATAAAAAAACGGAAAACAAAATTTAATTTAAAGAAAATCTAAAATTAAATTAAAAATAAAATTACAGAAATTAAACTTAACTGTTAGAAATGACTTGGATAAACTTCAATATTAAAAATGACTAAAAAAAGAAGGTAAAATAAACAAAAAAAATAATTTAATTAACTTAAACATTACAAAATATAAACCTAAATTTTAAAATTTCTATATTAAATTTTTTTTATCACATGATAAAAATGTAGAAACACAAAAACAATTCAATAAAATTAACAAAAAAACACACATTTTGATTTACATATTAAATCTTCAAATACACAAAGAACTTGTTTATTTTAATTACACTAAAACATAGAGCTTATGAATTTAAGTATATAGATAAAAAAAAATCAAAACATTTTAGTCTGTCAAACTTAAAAATAGATCAACGTTTCTTAAATTTATTTTTAAACATTTTTAAATCCCACTGAAGATCAGCCTCTGTAATCGTTTAAAGGAATTTTAACTGTTTCTGTTTTTAAGTATCTTTTAAATCTAGTTGAAGACGAGTCTTTTAAATCATTTTAAGTGCTTTTAACTGTTTCTATTTTTAAGTATCTTTTAAATCTAGTTGAAGATCAATCTTTTAAATCATTTTAAGTTTTTTTAACTGTTTTTATTTTTAAGTTTGTTTTAAATCTCAGGGAGGATCAGCCTCTTGTGGTTCAGCCTGTTATTTAAAAAGGTCAGGGTTAATTGGTGACAAATGACCCCTGGTTTAAAGTCACAGAGTGATGCTTTAATTGATGCTCAGTCTCTTATTTCCAAGTCTTTGATATTCATCATGAATAAATATTCAGATTATTTAAAAAGAAGCACAAACTCATAAAGATAACTTTGTTGTTCAGTTTTGACTCGGGTTTTTCTGACATTACTTTAATCTGAGGTTTTGTCATTCCTCGCCTCCTCAGATTGTGGGTAATCTGCTGTACTATCGCTACATGAACCCCGCCATCGTGGCACCTGACGCTTTCGACATCATCGAGGTGTCAGCTGGCGGTCAGCTGACCACCGAACAGCGGCGAAACCTGGGCTCTGTGGCAAAGATGCTGCAGCACGCCGCCTCCAACAAGATGTTCCTGGGAGACAACGCCCACCTGAACCCCATCAACGAGTACCTGAGCGCCTCCTACCTGAAGTTCAGGTGTGGTGATTGACACACTCCTCGTTATTGTCCTCCTCCTCATCATCATCCTCAGCTCCTTACTTCTCCTCTTCCTCCTGTAGGCGTTTCTTCCTGGCAGCGTGTGACGTCCCGTCTCTCGAGGACAAGTTTAACGTGGATCAGTACTCCGACCTCGTCACCGTCACCAAACCCGTCATCTACATCTCCATCGGAGAAATCATCAACACTCACACGGTGAGTACACTCTTCCTCCTCCTCCTCCTCCTCCTCCTCCTCCTCTGTAAAACATTCAAACATGAGATCGTTCTCTTCTCCGTCAAACTTTAACACATTTTAAAATATTGCAGCAGCTGCAGACTCAGTTTTTACTTTCAACCATTTCATGATTCTCTTATTTCCGTTGTCTTTGCGTAGCTTTTGTTGGACCACCAGGACGCCATCGCCCCCGAGCACAACGACCCGGTCCACGAGCTGCTGGAGGACCTCGGGGAGGTTCCTACAGTGGAGTCTCTGATCGGTGAGTCAGACTCCGTTCGTGTTTTTCTTCGCTCTTCTCATGTTTGACTCACTTCTGCTTTCTGTTTCGTGATGAAGACTCTGATGTTTGTAATCAGATTATTTCAGACTAAGAGAACTTGAAGGTTTTGGGGTTATTCAGCATTTCTCTGATTGGACAGTTTCATAGATTCAGGATATGTGGCGTGGAGGGCGGGGTTTGACGTACAGTTGATGGTCATGTCTGAGTTTGGAAGCAGCGACAAAGATCGTCGCCTCTGAACTGCAGAGATTTAAAATCTGGATTTTAAGAGATTTGAGCTTCAGCAGCTTTAATAACCAACCCTTGACGCACGTGTGTGTGTGTGTGTGTCTGTGTGTGTGTGTGTCTGTGCTCGTCCAGGTGAGAATCCTCTTCCTCCTGATGATCCAAACAAAGAGCTGATGGGTAAAACCGAAGTTTCTCTCACGCTCACCAACAAGTTCGACGTTCCCGGAGAGGCCAACGCAGAGATGGACGCCAGGACGCTGCTGCTCAAGTCAGTTCAGACGCCACTTCCTGATCTAGAATCACTAAAATTCATTTTCACAGTAGACCTCTTTACTAAACAGGAGGAACAGATTTAAAGGGGCAGTCTGTAGTTTTTTTAATTAATGTTCAAACAGCTGAAGGTAAATTTGTCTCTGCTGACGTGTTTCTACTCGAACTCCGAACAAACGAGAAACAAACATGTTTGTGGGAGGAGTGGGTTAAACTTCAGGGGTCGTTGTTGTTATTGATCTTATTGTTGGGATTGTTTGTTGTTGTTCATGTCTTGTTGTTGTAGTTGTTGTTGTTGTTTTTTTGTCTGTTGTTGATGTTGTAGTTTTTTTTTTTGTTGTGTTTTCGTTGTTGTCTTTGATGTTGTTTGTTGTTGTTGTTTTTGTTGTTATTTGTTGTTTTTTGTGTCCTTGTTTGTTGTTGTCATTATTGTTGTTTTTTGTTGTTTTTGTTGCTGTTGTTGTTTGTTGTTGTTGTTTGTGTCATGTTTGTTGTTGTTGTCATTATTGTTGTTTTTGTTTGTTGTTGTTGTTGTTGTTTGTGTCGTTGTTGTTTGTTGTCATTGTTGTTTGTTGTTGTTGTCATTGTTGTTGTTGTTTTTTGTTGTTGTTGTTTGTGTCATTGTTGTTTGTTGTTGTTGTCATTATTGTTGTTTGTACCATTGTTGTTTGTTGTTTGTTGTTGTTGTCGTCGTTGTCTGTTGTTGTTGTTGTCATTATTGTTGTTGTTTGTTGTTGTTGTTTGTTGTTGTCATTGTTGTTTGTTGTCATTGTTGTCATTATTGTTGTTGTTTGTTGTTGTTGTTTGTGTCATTGTTGTTTGTTGTTGTTGTCGTCGTTGTCTGTTGTTGTTGTTGTCATTATTGTTGTTGTTTGTTGTTTTTGTTGCTGTTGTTGTTTTTGTTGTTGTTTGTTGTTGTTGTCGTCGTTGTCTGTTGTTGTTGTTGTTGTTGTTGTCATTATTGTTGTTGTTTGTTGTTGTTTTTTTGTTGTTGTTTGTGTCGTTGTTGTTTGTTGTCATTATTGTTTTGTTTGTTGTATTTGTTGTTGTTTGTTGTTGTTGTTGAAGTTGATGTTGTTGTTGTACTCTGGTAAGGATTAGTCTGACCATACATCACAGGACCTTTTTGTCCTCAAAGGCCCCCGTAGATTTACTGACACGGAGGGGTGAGCAGAGGAGCGTCTCAGTGTAGAATCTGACTGTTAGGTTCCTTTAAACGGAGTATTTAATGTTTCTGTTTCTGATTTTATTCGTTCTGGTTTTCAGCACAAAGAGACTGATCGTCGACGTGATCCGGTTCCAGCCTGGAGAAACTCTGACTGAGATCCTGGACTCCACAGCCGGGACAGAACAGGTCAGGAACAAGATCCAGAAACTATGAAGAAACACGGTCGAGGAATCAAAACAAAAAAAAACAAATCCAGAAACAAGACCCTGAAACAAAGGCCGGACACATAATTCAGAGAGTTCTTATTTTTCTTCATATTAAAAAAAAAACTCGGTGTCTCCTGTAGTTCTCCGTCACCACATTTTAGCTCCACCCACCCTCCTTCGTCCTCAAATCGGCCAATAGACTTCCATTAAAAACAGGTTTTTTGAGCGTGTGTTTACGGCTCCATAACAACATATTAAACCTTTTTCCTGCAGTCAGTCGATCAGCAGGGCTCTAAATCTGACTTTCCCACAGTGAGACAACAGACTGAGCCGCAGTCTGAAGGTCCTTCAGATCATCAGGGGAGAAGATATCACATCTCAAATATGCAGTTATTTTTATATCAGTGTAATCACGGTCATATTTTGGTTAGAGGAGGATAAACACTCATTAATGATTCCTATCTGACATATATCTTCTGATTTTATATGTTTATATATAAAATTAATTTATTATGAACACATGAATTTGATCGTATTTGATTTGGTCGAGGACGAGGTTCGAGAAAAGGAGGAGAAAATGTCGAGTTTTTCTGCTCCAACAGACTGATCAGAACTTTATCACTAAATATGACATGATGAACAAAAACTGACATAAAAAGAGAAAAACATCAAATTTTTCATTTATCATTTTATTAATGATCAGGGCTGAAGTTGTTTAAGAGATTTGAGTCAAAAAAAAGTTTTTAAAAAAAAGATTTTTTTATGAATAATCTTCTCTGTATGTCTGTTTTGGGGACAAAGTCGACTGGATGGAGCTTCAAATTAAAATGAACCGAGAGTTAAAACCTGGAATTATGATCTTAAAAACCAAGATCAGGACTACGAGTTCAAGACCAGGACCAGCTGGAGGTTTTGGGAGAAGCCCTAAAACAGAAGGAGACCGAACCTTGTAAATCGAACTTTGTGGTTTTTGTCTCAATCTGTGACACAGGAAGCCGAGTACCAGCGGGCGATGCAGAGGAGGGCCATCAGAGACGCCAAGACGCCCGAGAAGATGAAGCAGGTGAAGCCGGTGGTCGACGACAGTCTGACTCTGCAGGGGAAGAAGGACAAGATCCGGAGCAACCTCCAGAGACTCGCTGAGCTGGGGAAGGTCCACCCCCAGAACCGTTACCAGGACCTGATCAACGACATCACCAAGGTGAGAGGTCATCAGGGTCTTCTGTGAGAGGAGGGGTCACAGAGGGGTCACAGAGGTCAAACAAATCTGTGCAGAACCTCACTCTGTCCTCGCCATGATGCGTTTCTGCGTTTCAGGACATCAGAAATCAGAGACGTTACCGTCAGCGCCGGAAAGCCGAGCTGGTCCGCCTCCAGCAGACGAACGCCGCCCTGAACTCCAAAACCAACTTCTTCAACGTCCAGATCGACTCGTATAACCAGTACATCAAGACCTGCATGGACAACCTGGCCAGCAATCGCAAGTAGGTCCAGATCCGACCTCACACCTGAAGAAGTGTTGGTTTGAAATGGCGGCACCTGTGGCGGACACGGTTGTGTAGTTGTGTTGTTGTTGTGTGTGTTTCGTTCTGTACACTGTCTGCTCCTCTGTGTCCTCAGACTGTCAAACAAACCCGGGAACAACAAGACCAAGAAGAGTAAGCAGGTGTCGCAGAAATACACGGCGGCTCGTCTGCATGAGAAAGGCGTCCTGATCGCCATCGAGGACCTGCAGCCGAACCAGTGAGTCCATCGAACGTTAGCATGTTTACCACGTGACCGTACCTGTCAGGTAGAGGCGGGGTCAAACCTTCAAACTTCACTGTATCTGTGTTTTTTTTTTTTTGTCTCGACAGGTTTAAAAACGTTATTTTTGAGATCGCTCCATCAGAGGCTGTCGGAGTTTTCGACGTGAAGGCGAAGTTAATGGGTGTTCACCTGGAGACGCTACAGATAGAGTATCAGGTACTGAAGAGTTCACCTGGTTCCTGTTGTAGACACAGTTGACAGATTTATTACACTGACAGTTTCAGACACTATTAAAGGGATATTCTGCTGTAAAATTAATGATGTATTGCAGGATAGAAATACACAGCGGTCTGAGGAGCCATAAACAAACCTCAACCAAAACGCCGCTCTATAGCCACAAATAATGCTCAGAACAGCACCTAACTTCATCAACAGGACATATAGGGTCACAGACATAGTACTATATTCAGAGTTGTTCTAACTCCTAAGAAAACATAAACTTAAGCGGGGGCGTTTCTCCACTTCTGTAGTCTATAAGCTGGGCCAATAAACTTCTACTGTAGTAAGATGAAAAGGTAAAGGTGTTTTTATTGAGCCGAATTATCAATAAAATCATGATTTTGTTAACAGGTATGGATTTATGTGCTGTTGAGTTAATATATTTGAACAAGAGCACAGTAAAGTTAAATCAGATAATTTTCCAATGAGGTTCTGTTACTGAATGGAACTACACCATGTTCTACTCAGGTTAGTACATATAGGGTCACAGACATAGTTCTATATTCAGAGTTGTTCTAACTCCTAAGAGAACATAAACTTAAGCGGGGGCGTTTCTCTGCACCTGAAAGGGTGAACGGATTTTTTCCGATCTTTTTTCTCTTTGTGGAGATCGCACTATAGGACCATGATCGCCATAGAAACAAGGGTCATAATAATTACCAATCTCTCCAGTAGTCAACCAGGACTTTAAGTGGTATTTGATGAAACTGTAAAGGTTCATATCTGTTATATTTACTTGATAGTGTCTGATTATATCTGCGCTCGCTGCAGTCGTCTGTCTGTTTTTGTTTAAACTGTATTTTTGTGGATTTTGTCAGTAATCCGTGTACCGTTTGTGTTTTTTTAGGATCTCCTGCAGTTGCAGTACGAAGGTGTCGCTGTGATGAAACTCTTTGATCGAGCAACCATCAACGTCAACCTGCTAATTTTCCTGCTCAACAAGAAGTTTTATGGGAAATAGAGTCAACAGAGGCGTCAGACTAAAATCCTATTTTTATGATTCCTGGTCTGATCTGAACCGTCGTCACGCTCCTCTCTGCACTTCTCGTCTATGCAATCCTCTGATTTTATTCAGTTTGAGCTTCTCGTAGAGGACAGTCTGTCTGTAGCTGCAGTCGTGTTAGACATTTATATGTTTATCTCTTAATATTAGAAACATCTCATGCATGAGCGCTGATCATTATAAAAACAGCTGTTTTATGTACAGTCACGTTTGCTGTCTTTATTTGTTTTTTCTCTTATTTGATCAGATTAACGTCAAAAACCAAAGAAAAGCGTTTTTTTTTTCTCACAGCTGGAAATACAGTTACATATAACTTTATTATTATTATTATTATTGTTATTATTATTTTTATTATTTGTTGTTGTTGTTGATGTTGTACCAGTGGTAGCAGATGTGGTGTTCTTGTCTAAAATTAAGTTTTCTGTAACATTTTAACTTCTTGTGTAAAATTAAAAAATAAATACATAAATAAATAATAATAATAGTAATAATAATAATAATGACAATAATAAGGATAATAATGACAATGAAAAATATTTCTGCAGATGTTGTTTAAAAGTAAAAGAGGTCAAAATTCTCCCTGTTTCTGTTCTGTTCAAAATAAAAATCTGCAGCTTGAAGTATTTTAATCATTTTTTAATTACTGTTTTTTTTTTTTTATTACAATGAATTTTTTTCCATCTGACCACAACATGAAGTGACATCACACAGGAGAAAGTGAGAGTTTAATTGTGATATGTATATATATATATATATACATACAAAGATTTTTTTATTGATTTATTGATTAGTGTTTTTATCTCCTGAGTGTGTCTGACTGAGTTTGATCACTACAGGAGCCCAGAGGGGACATTCAGAGTCAGTTTAAAACCAACTCCATCAGCCAGATTATTGTCTTTTCTGTGATTTTAGTGTAAAAGAACTTAAAGTTTGACGGATTGTCTGTTTACTGAGATTCAAAGGAGCTCTGATAAACTTTAAACCAGACTAAGTGATAATCTAAACATGATAAAATTATAAACCAGATAAAGGTGATAAAGCTGAAGAGCGGTTTAATCTCTGACGTTTTTATTTCACTCTCATCAGGCTCGTGATGAAGTTCAGCGACACGTCCAGCAGGTGTTGTCCTCCAAAGTGTTGAAATATTGAGATTATCTGCAGATTAAAAACCTCACAGTCCTGTTTTATCTAAATGTGTTTTATGAAAAATAAAGTTTAATTCTAATAAATAGAGAGGACTGTTTGTGTATGTCACATTTTTAACACTGCGTCGAGTTTCTGCTGAAAAAAAGACTGAACTTTAGGATTCAGATTTACTGAAATACTGGAACACATCAAATCAAGACTATTGTCAGATGGAGGTGAGTAAAACACTGTTTTTTATTAAACACATTTTCCTATTCAGACTACAACAGCAAACAGGTGTGCTTACCTGTACAGATGGGACCAGCTGTCACTCAGTACCAGCGAGGAAAACTGGAGAGAAATGATGAACATTGACAACAATAAATACACAAATAACTTAAAACAGCTCCAGAACTGACCGGAGTTTGTCTAATAACTCATCCCAGTGAAACAGGAACAACTTTAAAAACCCACCTGTGAATACGCCAAGAGATTCAGTGAGTTACACAAACTGAAGCAGAGGAGTGTTACAACCACAGCTGGTCTCCCATCGATCTATGTACCTGTACAGGATTTATTAACCTGGAATCTGCTCTGAAACACACGAGCCCTTTCTGAATGAAACAAATGACTGATATTAAGGTTTTCTACAGTATTTCTCATTCAGTCCTTAACTTTGTTTCACATAAAACAACTCTGTTAAGTTTTATTCATGGTGTCATCATTTCAATAGGTTAATTCAACTCTATCCCTGCCATTTAAATTTTATACAAAAAGGACAATTAATAATAATAAAAATGATGATAAGAAGCATTTGAATTGTGATTTATTAATGTGTTTTTAATTTAAATTAATCTTATGGTTTTTTTTTAATTTTACATAGCTATAAATATCTTTGTTCTTGTTTTTGTTTTGTTTTTTTCTCTCGTGTTTCCAGTTTTTCGTGTTTCTTATGTTTCAATCACAGTTACAGCCTCTTGTTTATGTCCGTGCGGTGGCTCTGCCTGGCGGACAGTTCGGGTACTGCATGCATGATTCCCCACTTCATTCGTTGTGGCGCCGCCTGGCGGACAAATCGGATACTGCAGGTATTTTATTGTGTTCTGTCAGCGTCGCCGCCTGGCGGACGATCCGGGACTCTCCACGGGGGACGCGGCGCTGTTTGCTTGGTTGTAGTTTGGGGGATTCGGGCGCTGAGCGGAGGTTGAGGCGGAGGTTTCGGGTTGTTGGTCGGAGTCTAACGAGATAAAAACGTTCGGAGCGGTTTTCTGAGAGGACCGGAGGCTCGGGAACGGCGGAAAAACGCGAGTTTGATTCGGCTTCGCTCGTTGATCTTCGCGGAGCCGTCGTGTTGGAGTTTGTCTTCTGTCCGTGGATTAACTCCGGAGCTCCGATATTAATTTTTAGGAGGAATAGTGGATTATAATCCCGTTTCCTGAGAGGATATCTGCGGTTTGTGGAGGATCTCGCTCTTGTCTTCAGCGGAGTAAATCGGTGTTTATTCCCGGGAGAGGAGGAGGACGAGCGGCGGACACTTGTTGAAATTTAGCGAACAAACCTTTGAGCTCTGCTAACGTTAGCTTTGACATTTAGCTGGAGAAGCTAACAACTTTCTCTGACAGACAGTTTGACCCCGATTTTTGTGTCATAATCCGTCTGATTGTGTTGACGGAGGCCGAGTTTTAAAGTTTTGAGAGAGTGTAAGTGATGATTGTTTTGGTGTGAGTGACAGAGCTAAGCTAAGTGCGCTAGCTGCAGCTGTTATCCTCCATTCACCTCTGTCAGCTCACGCCATGCTAACGTCAGATTCAAACAGGTGTTTTACCTGTTAGTGGGTCAGAATGAAGTGAGAGTGGGCGGGAAAGTTTCACTGAGCAGCTGGTCGTCAAATGGAAGTGAGCAGAGTGAGCTGATAAAAGCAGAGTTTATTTTATTCACACTTTAATCACGGGAACAAAACTTTTCCTGCCGTTAGCTTAGCTCGTTAGCCTGAGCTGACTGATCCTGCGGCAGACACTTCACTGAAGCTCCCACACACACACACACACACACACACACACACACACACACACACACACACACACACACACACACACACACACACACACACACACACACAGACAGTATGAGTGTCTGTACTGTGTGCTGAGTTCAAGGACAGTCTGAAAAAACAGACTCGAGTAGACTCTATCAACTGTCAGCAGCGGCCTCAGCATGTCGGGCTCCCCGGGAACAGGGGGCTCCAACCCCCGCAAGTTCAGCGAGAAGATCGCGCTGCACAACCAGAAACAGGCGGAGGAGACCCGGGCTTTCGAGCAGCTGATGACCGACCTCACTGTGTCCAGGGTGAGCTCCACACCTCTAATGTCATCTGGTTTAACCCGACAGAACTTATATTTCTGTGTAAATGTAGGAAGGTGTTCACCGTGGGGCGGACAGAGCTCTGATTGGCTCCCTGCTGACTGAGAGCTCAGGTATTCACCTGTAACCAGTCCTTCTAGTTAGTCCTCTGAGAGACAGCAGAGACAGCAGCTGGACCTGTTTAAACACACAGGACAGCAGCAGGAACACCTGTCTGCAGTAACACGAACAAATATTACATCATGTAGACAATAAAAATCAGACATTATAACTTATTAGGAGATATTAGGGCCTGTGTCCACTGACACTCAGTATGTTTACAGTTACAGTTTAATCGAACTAAGATCATAATTAGTTTTTTTCTCTGAATCAGACTTCTCTCCTCGTCCTCGTTTACATGCAGCTGAGAAAACGGAATTATTGATGTGAACGTGTCCTCCTCCCTAACACTAGGGGGCGATATGGGTCTTTTCGGCAGCGCTTTTTCCGACCCCATACAACCATCAACAACAACAGCAGGTCGGTGTCAGACGTCAGAAGTGTCTACAACTGCTGCTGGGCATTTTGGAGAAACAAGAAGATGGAGCATCGTACAGCGTTGTTTTTGTCCGACATGATGGACGCGCTACTTTTTCTAAAGATGAGACCAACGCTACTCCTCTACTCTGGGGTTTTTGTTACAGGGGCGTGGCTCACATGCATTGTCCGATCACATGCCGCCTACGCTGGTTACATGGTAGAGAAAATCGAATTATAATTGCATTATCTGGGTGTCTTAATCAGTGCGTTTCCATGACACTCGAGAAAACCGAATTATCACCTTATTCCGATAAAGACCGGACAACGTAAGTGCATGTAAACACCTTAGTCCGACTATTATCGGAGTTTGAGAACTCTGATTAAGACACCCAGACAAAAACAACGCTGTACGATGCTCCATCTTCTTGTTTCTCCAAAATGCCCAGCAGCAGTTGTAGACACTTCTGACGTCTGACACCGACCTGCTGTTGTTGTTGACGGTTGGATGGGGTCGGAAACAGTGCTGCTGAAAAGACCCATATCGCCCCCTAGTGTTGGGGAGGAGGCTATTCGTCAATGATATTTTCCAGTTAACATATAAACACATGATGGAGATTGTGTCGGTGTATTTTCAGCAGCTCTACCCTGGAAACCCTGTTTGTTGTTGATCATAAGATCCCTGCAGAGACGTGTGAGCTGAAATCAGTGGTTTTAACGTTGAGGAGAGGAGAGGTCAAACTTCCTGAGGGTCTCTGTTGAACATCATGGTTCCTCAGAGTCCTTGAAGAAGCAGCTCCTCTCCTTTACTGTACGAGGAATAAAACACCAACTCTGGGGAAAAAAAGGGACGTGGGCTTTTAAATTTTTCATTTCTATATAAATTATTTCTTCTGAGTAGAAAACCAGAGGAGATCATTGCTGTAAGACTGAAAAACGTCTTGCTGTCCATCTGTCCTCGGGTTCTGTGCAGCAGAGACCGTCAGTATTTGTTGGTCATTCATTGGTCCCTATTCACCAAAATGAACAGATACTTTGAGCTTCTATGGTTTGATGGTAGAGCAGCTGGTAACCATGATAAACACACTCATTGTTATTCAGTGTGGCTTTAGTTAACTCTCACTCAGAACCACACGCTGCTCAAAATGAACTGCTGTTTCTCCAGTTTATCTTGAACCCAGACGTGGTTTCTAGTCCCTTCTTCAGTCCCCGTGAGATCCAGGGTCTTTTCTGTCGATAAAATCAAGTAAGGTCGGTCTTTGAGATTCAAATTGTGCTCTTTGTGCAGTCGAAAGGAGAAATGTCTGTCTGATTTGCCTCCAGATCACAGCTGATGATTGGCTCTGTTTACTCTCCTGGCAGAACAAGTCGCCTTCTGTTTTCTGACAGGAAATCGCTGTGGTGCCTAATGGCGGCCGGTTGGTTTGAAGCCAGCCTGTTTGTTTCCTAGAGTGTATCTCTTTTCCCCTGTCCTGTGGACCTCTGCATTATCCAATGTTTTCTGTGAATTTGAACCACACTTTAATGTTTTGTGAGTTAATAATTATACGTGAGATGGAGCTGTAATGTGTACGTTAGAGCTGGTTATGTAGAACCCTCACCTGCACAATGTGGCGTAGAAATCTCACTGCTAGAGTTTGATAGACACTCAAATGGACAGTATGACCACACCACAGTCAGGAGTCAGATCTGTTTCAGGATGGAGGATTCATCCACGCCGTTCAGTCTTTGTTTCTACCAGGAGATCTGAACAAACACAGTCCCTCAGAAGGACCGGTCCATGCCCAGCAGGAGAGGAAGGTCTGAGTTGATAGAATGACAACACAAGTTTATTTTGAAGTAGAAGCTGTTTATGAAAAAGTAAAATAAAAAAGGGGAAAAGTCTGGAAACATTTTAGCGTAGCAACAATCAGATCCTGTAAAACACGTCTCCTTTTCATAGAAAAACAATGAAAAATACACCAAATATTCAACTAGAAGACATGACAGTTTTACCGATCCAAAATATCATCCACCAACTGACAACTTTATGATCTCAGAGGCAACTTCCAGGGAGCCAGGCCAACAGTGCTCCAACTCCCCATGGGTAGTCCTCACAGTGCAGTTCTCTTATGAAGTCCTCACAGTGCAGTTCTCTCAGGTTGTCCTCACAGTGCAGTTCTCTCAGGTAGTCCTCACGGTGCAGATCTCTTAGATAGTCCCCATGGTGCAGTTCCCTCAGGTAGTCCTCATGGTGCAGTTCCCTCAGGTAGTCCTCATGGTGCAGATCAGACAGGCGGTCCTCGTGGTGCAGTTCTCTAACATTGTCCTTATGGTCTAGTTCTCTCAGTTACTCCTCATGGTGCAGTTCTCTCGGGTAGTCCTCACGGTGCAGTTCTCTCTGGTAGTCCTCATGGTGCAGTTCTCTTAGGTTGTCCTCACGGTGGAGTTCTCTCAGATAGTCCTCACGGTGCAGTTCTCTTAGGTAGTCCTCACGGTGCAGTTCTCTCTGATAGTCCTCATGGTGCAGTTCTCTTAGGTTGTCCTCACGGTGGAGTTCTCTTAGGTTGTCCTCACGGTGGAGTTCTCTCAGTTATTCCTCACGGTGCAGTTCTCTCGGGTAGTCCTCACGGTGCAGTTCACTCAGGTAGTCCTCATGGTGCAGTTTTCTTAGTTTGTCCTCACGGTGGAGTTCTCTCAGATAGTCCTCATGGTGCAGTTCTCTTAGGTTGTCCTCACGGTGCAGTTCTCTCAGATAGTCCTCACGGTGCAGTTCTCTCAGCTAGTCCTTATGGTGCAGTTCTCTCAGGTAGTCCTCATGGTGCAGTTCTCTTAGGTTGTCCTCACGGTGCAGTTCTCTCAGATAGTCCTCACGGTGCAGTTCTCTCCGCTAGTCCTCACGGTGCAGTTCTCTCAGCTAGTCCTCACGGTGCAGTTCACTCAGGTAGTCCTCGTGGTGCAGTTCTCTCAGGTAGTCCTTATGGTGCAGTTCTCTCAGGTAGTCCTTACAGTTTACAGGTTGTGTTACTTTTCCTGTAGCCTTGCCTTTGGGACCAGGATGATCCCTTGAAGAGTCTTTAATCTTGAAAGGCGGGTGTTGGAAAAGAAGAGTGAAATCTCTGCTGGTTTTTGTTTTAGTCTGAAGAGAACTCCTCTAATGTTTTTTCATCTTCAGGTCAAGAGTTAACTGTGTGTGTTTGTTTTTTTATCCTCCCTCTTCACTGTCAGGTCCAGTTTCAGAAGATCCAGCAGCTCCGTCTCTCTCAGTCTCGGGCACAGTACTATGGAGGCTCTTTACCCAACGTCAACCAGATCAGCAACACCAGCACTGAATTCCAGGTGAGACCTGTCGAAGAGGATCAGCTGATAGAAAAGGAGCCTACATCTACAACTCCTGTAAAGAAAGAGTTTTGGGGAAAGTGTAGACCCTGAAAAAACAATAATGAGCTTATTTGAAGGCTGCAGTCCGAAGTGATGTTGACTTTTATTGGAGTGTCTGAAAACGTGTTTTTTTTAATGTGAGTTAAACAGAAGTGACGGTGAAGGAACAGCGATCAGGTGAGTCAGGTGTGAGCTGTTCAAATCACTGTCAGTCTAAAATCGAGGATGGACGGTCCAAGCCTTCGGTAGAGAAGAGGAGCTGCTGCTCAGGGCGTTAAATAATTTATCGGCTGGCTGGAAACAGAAAGAATCAGAGAGCAGGGTTTTTCTTCTTCTTCACTCTGAATGTGTGTCAGCTCTCTGAGGACGCGGCGTACTGGGAAACTCAGGCGTACTCTGAAACTGATTGAAGAGAACTGGGCAGTAAAAAAACCAACAAATGGACGAGGTTTCTCTCACTCTGAGCTCTCCTTCCTCCAGATTCACCCTGATGATAAATGTCTGAGTATTGAAATTAACAGCACTCGTACTTAAAGATTCAACATGAGATTGACAGAGAGTCTAAAGCTGCTCTTTCTCTAAAGAGTTAAAAAATGATATTCATTTATTGTGTGGAGTCAGATAAATAAGAATAGCTGATAGTTTGTGCAGGAATAAGAGGCATGACTCTTTCTCCAGGGGGCGCCAACAGCAACACAAACAGAGTTTCCTCAAAGGAGCTTTAGAGAGTTTTTTAAGAAGAAACAGGATGTGTTTGTCTCTAACAGAGCGGCACATTAAAACCACATGTAAAGATTTCAGATAAAAACTCAGAGTCTGTGTGAAACATCGAGACAGAGTTTAATAAGTGTGGAGGGCGATGAAGGAGACGAGCTGGACCAGAAAAAAAACAAGTCAAAGTTTCTTAAATATGCCGGATCAAACCTGAGCGGGTCAGTGAGGAGTTTTTTTGGTTGGATCTGTTTAGAGACACGAGATTATTAGTGATTAAACTACATAGAACTGTCTGAATGCAGCTTCCCTCCTCTGCTTCACAAACTTGACCGGAAAACTGTGACTTTTGGTTCTCAGGGTGGCTTTCCTTCTGGACTGGACTCTGCTAGAGGGACGCGTCACCATGGGCTGGTCGAGAGGGTCCACCGAGACCGCAACCGCATCAACTCCCCCCACCGCAGACCCATCGACAAGCATGGCCGGCAAATATCCTTTAGAGCTGACCTGACAGCTGATGAGGGAGGGGTGTGTGTGTGTATTGTGTACGTGTGTGGTGTGTTGTGTATTGTTGTTAGGCAGGATGACTCTCTGTGTAGGCAGCTGTTTGCAGCCTCAGGACCAGAATTAGTTTTCATGTAAATTTGAAACGTGACGCAGAGAAAGCTCAGTTCATTTCTGCCCACTGCTCAGTGACGGTTAGATTTTCATTGTGTGTGTGTGTGTGTGTGTTCACTCTATGGTTGGGAATTAGCTGCATTAAGGGTTGTAAGTTGATTTCACTCTCAGGTTTTGTATCTTGTTGTGACAGTTTGAAATCACCGGGCTGACAGTAAGGGGAGGTGACAGAGTCTCTGGTCCCTGATCTCTAGCCCTTGGTCTTTGGTCCCTGGTCCCTGGTTCAGTAAAATTTAGAGGAATGTGGAGTTGTGTAGGTGGGTCTGTTAAAATGTCTTGTAAATTTATGGAGAATCTTTGAAAACATGGTGAACAGGTGAGTGTTGTTGTTCAGTGACACTCCGACTCCCTGAGAGCAGAAACCTGTTCAGCTGTTGTTCGCTCATGTTTCTGTCTAATAAAGTTCAAGGATTCAGACTTTGTATGTAACACACAAACACAGAAAATAGTTTCTAGAGTTAACAGTGTTTTCTAGAGTGGGTCAGTGTTTCTAGAGTTGACAGTGTTTCTAGAATTAACAGTGTTTCTAGAGTTAACAGTGTTTCTAGAGTTGACAGTGTTTCTAGAGTCGACAGTGTTTTCTAGAGTGGGTCAGTGATTGTAGAGTTGACAGTGTTTCTAGAATTAACAGTGTTTCTAGAGTTGACAGTGTTTTTAGAGTCGACAGTGTTTTCTAGAGTGGGTCAGTGATTGTAGAGTGGAGGTCATGTTTCAAGATTTGACAGTGTTTCTAGAGTCAACAGTGTTTCTAGAGTCGACAGTGTTTCTAGAATTAACAGTGTTTCTAGAGTCGACAGTGTTTCTAGAGTCGACAGTGTTTCTAGAGTCGACAGTGTTTTTAGAGTTGACAGTGTTTCTACAGTGGATCAGTGTTTCTAGAGTCGTCAGTGTTTTAGAGTTGACAGTGTTTCTACAGTGGATCAGTGTTTCTAGAGTCGTCAGTGTTTTAGAGTTGACAGTGTTTCTACAGTGGATCAGTGTTTCTAGAGTCGACGATGTTTTTAGAGTTGACTGTTTCTACAGTGGATCAGTGTTTCTAGAGTGAAGGTCATGTTTGTAGAGTTAAGTGTTTCCAGAGTTAACAGTGTGTCTGCAGTGGGTCAGTGTTTCTAGAGTCGTCAGTGTTTCTAGAGTCGACAGTGTTTCTAGAGTTGACAGTGTGTCTACAGTGGACCAGTGTTTCTAGAGTGAAGGTCATGTTTGTAGAGTTGACAGTGTTTCTAGAGTTGGTCAGCTTTTGTAGAGTGGAGGTCATTTTTCTAGAGTTGACAGTGTTTTTAGAGGGGTCAGCATTTATAGAGTAAAGGTAGTGTTTCTACAGTTGGTCAATGTTTCTAGAGTCTTTAGTGTTTCTCGAGTCGACAGTGTTCCTAGAGTTAGCAGTGTTTGTAGAGTGGGTCAGTAATTGTAGAGTGGCGGTCATTTTTGTAGAGTCGACAGTGTTTCTAGAGTTAGCAGTGTTTGTAGAGTGGCTCAGTGATTGTAGAGTAAAGGTCATGTTTCTAGAATTGACAGTGTTTCTATAGAGTTCGGCTCTGATGTTGTTGAGTGGAGGTTGTGTTTGTAGAGTGGGTCATCGTTTGTAGAGTGGGTCAGTTGTTCTAGAGTGGGTCATTGTTTGTAGAGTTGGTCAGTGTTTCTTCTAGAGTGGGTCAGTGTTTGTAGAGACGAGGTCGTGTTTCTATAGAGGTGTGCTCTGATGTCGTAGAGGTGAGGCGCTGTTAAAATCCTGCAGTTTATCATCTGCTGAGTTTCTCCGTCACAGTCGTGTTTGATGGTAAGTTGTTTGTTCGTGAACAGTCACTGAGTGTTCTGGATTTTTCCAGCCTTATGCACACTTCATGTGTTTGATAACTTTGTGTGACAGTGATGATTCAGTGTTTGTGAAAAGATTCCTTTAACTGAAACCCACATGGAGAGCTCCCCGTATGGAGCAGTGTATCTGTCTCCTCCTCTGGACAACAACTGGAGAAGGTGAGAGACACACCTGTTCACCTGCTGACACAAAGCCTCTTCTCTTCCTCCTCTTACAGGAGGATTTTCACTGGAAGTCTTTCCTCCTGCTGTGTTTTTGATGCTGGGTTTGTGTTGATCAGTAGCTTTTGGTCAAGATATTGTATTTTCAGAGATACGAACCACTCATTTGAAATCTGAATTTTTAATTTAATCTTTTAGATAAAATATCTTTGAAGGTTCAGACAGATGTTTGTGCTCCTGTCTTTCTTTTCTCCTCTCTTCTTCTTTTCTTTTTCATATTTGTTTCATGAAGCAGCGGTGCTGTGCTGTTTTAGGAAGTTTGATCAGTTAATGATGTTTTTCAGCAGCAGGTTAAAATTCAGAAAAGTTCTGAGGATCTTTCAGCCTCTTTTAGTCAAATACAGCTGCAGCTTTTTGGTGTTTAAGGAGAGTCATGAAACAGATCAGGTCTGGATCTCAACCAGCAGACAGATGAGAAAAGGTAAATGTGAGAGTGTGTTCTGTTCCCTCTGTGAAGAAATGAGTGATGTCTGATCTCTGTCTGCAGAGAGGCAGGTTGGTCTGTAAACTTTCAGTCTGTAAACTTTTAGTCTGTTATCGCTCTGTTCGCCGTCAGTCTGTCCTCTGGAGTTTGCTGACTGTACAGCGGTGAGAAAAAGTCCGCCCGGTTTCTTGGAGAGGCCCTCTGGTAGTGAACGTGTTCCCTGTAGTCTCCTTAGTCAGTTTCAGGGTCAGAGTCCCACGCTCTCCTCCTCCATTCAGACATCTTCAGGCTGTTTCTCTGAGCCAGCTTCTCTCTGGGGATGAAGTCTCTCAGAAATCTCTCTCAGGATTTTCTGTAAAAAGGAAGAACTTTCCAAAGTCTCCTCTCTTGTTGATCCACGAGGTATTTAGTCCTCCATCACAGCGGTCTGTTTTCTGTTCTTCATTTCTGCTCGGAGACTTTCCCTTTCCTCTGACCTTAGTCCTTTCCTAAAAACCACAGCTTCAGATCAACACAGACACCAAAACAAAAACACTCTTTACGATCAGTGAGCTCTTCTAACCTCCAGTCTGGAGCTGTGACCTGAGGACCCTCTGTCCGTCCGTCCGTCCGTCTGTCTGTCTGTCTGTCAGGGTCTCTCTGTCACGATAACAAAGGTTTTTTTTCTCCTTTAACAAACTCTCTGTGTTTTTCTTGAAGTGTCTGTTTTCTGTCTGTCTAAAGGGAGCAGCAGCCGTGGATGGAGGACAAACGGCCGGGCTTTAGATTAATATCACAGCTCAACAGGTGACCTTTGACCCCTCTCTCTCTCTCTCTCTCTCTCTCTCTCTCTCTCTCTCCATCCTTAGCCCGTCATCCCTCGCTCACAGAGACACTAACACTCCTCTTCTTTTTCAGCCTGTTTTTCTGGTTTCTGTCTGTTTTTCTCCTGATGGAGGGATAAATCTCTTTTCTTAGTTTACGGCGGTCCGTCTGTTTCTGCTCATTAATCAGATTCTCTCCTCTTTTTAACCATCTCCAGCTCTCTCTCTCTCTCTCTCTCTCTCTGACTTTCAGCCTCGTTCTTCCTCCACAGCCTTTCATTCAGAGGTTTATTTTCCAGACTCTGATCAGCTGTTACTCAGTTTGACGTCACTCCACTTCGATTCCACTTTACAGAATAGAAGCAGTTTTTGTATTTTAGTGATTCAGTCACATTTTGTCTGTTTCCAAATTATTTTTATATTCATGAAGCTCATTATTTTATTATTGTATTTATTTAAATTCTCATGTTTAATTTGATCTTAAAGCTCATGGTTTCTTAGTGTCACACACATTTACAGTCAGAGTCTCTGACGCCGGAGCTGATATCAAACATTTCCTGATAAAAAACAGTAAAAGATTTTAAATCTGCTTTAAACTGGAGCGTCAACCAAACGGCGTCCTTCATCCTCGTCTCCTCCCCCTCAGGACGAACTCCGACTCCGCTCTTCACACAAGTGTCATGAATCCAAACCCTCAGGATCCCTTTGGTGTGAACCAGCAGATGAGCAGAGCTCCTCCCCAACGCAACGGTGAGCGACAGACGGACGCAAGCTCTTTATTTATTCATCGATAAATAATAGGCAGGGATTATCCAGAAATGACCAGGAAATTATTTCTATGATTATCCAGAGATTATTCTATTTATTCAAAAATTAAACTGAATATTCAGTAATTAAACTGTCAACATCCAGAGATTAAACTGTGATTATCCAGAGATAAAACTGTGATTATCCAGAGATTATTTTATTGATTCAAAAATTAAACAGAAGATCCAGAAATTAAACTGTCAACATCCAGAGATTAAACTGTGATTATCCAGAGATTATTTTATTTATTCAAAAATTGAACAGAAGATCCAGAAATTAAACTGAGATTATCCAGAGATTATTTTATTTATTCAAAAATTAAACAGAAGATCCAGAAATTAAACTGAGATTATCCAGAGATTATTTTATTTATTCAAAAATTAAACTGAATATTCAGTAATTAAACTGTCAACATCCAGAGATTAAACTGTGATTATCCAGATATTAAACTGAGATTATCCAGAGATTATTTTATTTATTCAAAAATAAACAGAAGATCCAGAAATTAAACTGTCAACATCCAGAGATTAACTGTGATAATCTAGAGATTATTTTATTTATTCAAAAATTAAACAGAAGATCCAGAAATTAAACTGTCAACATCCAGAGATTAAACTGTGATTATCCAGAGATTATTTTATTTATTCAAAAATTAAACAGAAGATCCAGATATTAAACTGAGATTATCCAGAGATTATTTTATTGATTCAAAAATAAACACAAGATCCAGAAATTAAACTGTCAACATCCAGAGATTAAACTGTGATTATCCAGAGATTATTTTATTTATTCAAAAATTAAACAGAAGATCCAGAAATTAAACTGAGATTATCCAGAGATTATTTTATTTATTCAAAAATTAAACAGAAGATCCAGAAATTAAACTGAGATTATCCAGAGATTATTTTATTTATTCAAAAATTAAACTGAATATTCAGTAATTAAACTGTCAACATCCAGAGATTAAACTGTGATTATCCAGATATTAAACTGAGATTATCCAGAGATTATTTTATTTATTCAAAAATTAAATAGAAGATCCAGAAATTAAACTGTCAACATCCAGAGATTAAACTGTGATTATCCAGAGATTATTTTATTTATTCAAAAATTAAACAGAAGATCCAGAAATTAAACTGAGATTATCCAGAGATTATTTTATCTATTCAAAAATTAAACTGAATATTCAGTAATTAAACTGTCAACATCCAGAGATTAAACTGTGATTATTCAGATATTAAACTGAGATTATCCAGAGATTATTTTATTTATTCAAAAATAAATAGAAGATCCAGAAATTAAACTGTCAACATCCAGAGATTAACTGTGATAATCTAGAGATTATTTTATTGATTCAAAAATTAAACAGAAGATCCAGAAATTAAACTGTCAACATCCAGAGATTAAAATGTGATTATCCAGAGATTATTTTATTTATTCAAAAATTAAACAGAAGATCCAGAAATTAAACTGAGATTATCCAGAGATTATTTTATTTATTCAAAAATTAAACAGAAGATCCAGAAATTAAACTGAGATTATCCAGAGATTATTTTATCTATTCAAAAATTAAACTGAATATTCAGTAATTAAACTGTCAACATCCAGAGATTAAACTGTGATTATCCAGATATTAAACTGAGATTATCCAGAGATTATTTTATTTATTCAAAAATAAACAGAAGATCCAGAAATTAAACTGTCAACATCCAGAGATTAACTGTGATAGTCTAGAGATTTAAAAGTGATTATCCAGAAATAAACTGTAATTATTCTCTTTATCAAAAATTAAACTGAATATTCAAAAATAAAACTGTCGAAATCCAGAGATTAAACTGAGATTATCCAGAGATTAAACTGAGATCATTCAGATATTTAAATGTGATTATCCAGGGATTAAACTGTCAAAATCCAGAGATTAAACTAAAGTTATCAAGAGATTGAAATGTGATTATCCAGAGATTTAACTAAGATTATCTAGAGATTAAACTGAGATTATCCAGAGATTAAACTGAGATTATTATTTTTACAGATCCAAAAGCTCACTCAGCAGTATTTCTGTGAATTCTCTGTAAAATATTTAATTTAGTTTTACTTTTTTTGTCTTTGTGTCTTTGTGCTAACGGCCAACAGCAAGTGTGAACGAGGCGGACATGGACGCTTCTGGAAACAGTGAGTTTGTTTGAGTTTTGTAAATCTGCATCGTGTGTTTTAGATCAAATAATTTAAGGGTTTTCCTCTCGTCTTTTCTCAGTCTTCTCGTTCCCTCCTCTCTCTAACGAGGAGAGTCTGATGGGAGTCAGTAAACCTCTGCCGAAGCAGCTGTGGGAGGCCAAAAAGGTGAGAGCGTCGCCTGTGATGATCTGATACCTGAGCCTGTTTGTCTGAAATGATGTGTCTTCATTTTAGGTTTAATGATAATTCCCATTTTAAACTATAAACTAACATTCACATTCTTTGATGATAACAATGAGCAGAAGAAGATTTTAGTCGTTTAAGTTCGGGTTTGATTTCTGCCTGTGGTTTCATTCCCAGGTCATTCTATGTTTTAATGATTAATTAGCCGAGTTAAATTTACAGTTAAAGTAACATTTCTAAGACCTCTGTTTGTGCTTCAGGTCCAGTCTCTGGCCTCCAGACCCAAATCCTGTGAAGTTCCTGGAATCAAGTAAGTCTGAGAAAATCATAGATATTTAATTTTAGTGAAATTACTCAGAAATCCTCATTAATGTGGTTTATATAATAGCTAAAGTTACTCTGAAGATGATTGTGTATATAAGATGTTTCATAAATCGAACATTAATATTGAGATCATTTCAAAGTGAAATTTAAAACATATTTAGTTTTTAACCTGAAACAAATTTGAAAGTTTTAGGTTTGAAGTAAATAAAACATTTATTTTGAAAGTTAATCGTCACGTTTCCTCTTCCTCTTGTCAGTATTTTTCCATCTCCGGATCAGAACCCGGGTTTCTCTCACTATCAGGGTTTGTTAAACTCGGGCGGTTCTCTGCCTGACCTCACAAACCTCCACTTCCCCTCCCCGCTCTCCACGCCGCTCGACCCAGACGACCACGCCGCCTACCCCAACCTGAGCGGAGGCAGCAGCACAGGGAACCTACCCGCCGCCATGATGCACCTGGGTATCGGCAGTTCACAGGGTGTGTGTGTGTGTGTGTGTGTGTGTGTGTGTGTGTAAAGTTGGTTTTTATTGGATTGGTCGATGGTGTTAGTCTGTCCCTGCTGGTCTCGCTTCAGTTCTGAACTCCACCTGTTCTTTCAGTCGGAGGAATCCGTGGGCTGTACGATATTGAAAAAAAAAAACAACATTGAAATTTTTTCCAACCCTGCGACATATATGACGATATTAAAACATACAGGACTTTTCTCCAGATGATCTGAATCTGAGTTTCTGCTGAAATCTTGAGGACAGTTAACCTGCTCTGATCCTCCCTCTTTCAGTGAATGTTAGTAGAATGGCTTCTGTCTGTCTTAGAGATATTATTAGTTTTTATTGTTCTGTGAAAAGGCACTGCGGACACAGAACAGGTGTTTGGGGACGTCATCCTTCTTGTAACTGAAATGATTCCAGATACGTGACGTTGCTTTTCTTTTTGGCAAGTCTTCTCCTCCTGTGTTTTCCACTTGTTCGTTTCCTCATGTTGCAATTGTTCTCTGCCGAGAAGTGCATCCACCTCGCAGAAACACTTGTAGTAAAGTGGTCCACTTAAATCTATAATTTCAGGGGCGTGGTTTCCTTCTCCTCTGATTTTGATTGACAGCTGGCAGGGTAGCCGAGTTGGCAGCTGAGTAAAGAAGGAATGTGATTCGTGAATGTCAGTGTATGTCAGTCAGCTACCCTTGAAATTAGATGAGTTCATCCACCTCCGACATCTCAGTCTCTGCAGCGTGACCATCGCGCACATGGACATCGCCATGACGATGCTGTTTGACTCGTCCGACGACTTCCAGATGGGTTTTAAGAAGAAGTGGACAGATGAGATGGTTGAACAGCAGAGCATCTGAATTACGCCGTCAGCGGCACAAACGTGATTCCTCAGATCATGAACTCACGTTTGTTGTGAAGTTCACCTTTAAATGATGTAAACTAGTTCAAACCACGAGGCTGGAATCTACGCCGCTGGGCTTAATTTAGCAAAGATGTGGATAACAAAAGCGGTAACTTTACCTGAACTCTTTATACGGTGACCTGGTTAGTTCGGTGAAGTCATTAATAACTTAACCATGTTCATGACCTGACCTCATAACCTCATTAAAAACCCCAATTTGACGTTGGGTGGGTGTGTGAAGCGTGGATAAGATCAGAAAAACTGTGATTTCTAAATCCTTTTCCACACAAGTTCAACTGAATCCTCTTCAAAGATCTTCAGCGTTCAGACTTCTAAACTTGATTGTTTTTGTAAATATTCACTCACTTTGACTCTGATGTCTGAGGGCAGGTTCACCACTTTGTCAACAACTGTGTGAGCAAACGGTTTCATAACAATGTTTAATAACGAAGTTTCTTCAGAGGTTTTCCTCGTAAATGTTGTAACTGTTTCGTTGTTTTTTTGTCCCTACAGGTCTGTCTTCATCTCTCAGTAATCCGTCCATTCAGGGGTCTCTCAACACCTGCCAGCTGCAGTCGTCTCTCAGTAACCCGTCCATCAACTCATCTCTGCGTCTGTCCAACAACTCCCCTCGACGGCGTCCGGCTCCCATCAGCCCCCTTACCTTGTCTCCTGGCAGCGAACAGCGCAGGGTACCAACAAAGCAGTTGTCCCCGACCATGTCCCCGTCTCTGTCCCCGATCACACAGGTACTGTCACCCAGAGAAACAACTGATAAAGGCTTAAAACAGGCAGAAACTTACAACAGACAGGAACTTCTAACAGGCAGAAAAACCTCCAACAGGCAGAAATTGTGGAGTCTAGAAACAAAGTGAGGTGGTTGTGTTGGTTCAGGCATGTCTGAAAACAGCAGTGGTGTTAGTCTGTGATGAAGTAGGATAGACTGGTATCGTGTCAGCAGCAGGTGGATTTATCGGGTCTGAGATCGGATTGACGGTCTCGGTCAGAGGAAGGACATGTTTTTTAAGTCCGGGTTCAGCAGAAATTAAATCCGTTTTTTTTTCTCCTTCTGGATAAATTAAATTTATGGAATATGATGTTTTTTTCTGCAGGGAGTGGCTCTGGATATGTCCAACATGCCACGGGAGCCCCCCCCACCGTACCCGCTCTATCAGCAATCCCAGCATGTGGTGGACCAGAGCCGCCAACGCCAACAGCAGCAACACCAGCATCAACAACCTGTTTCCCCCCTTCAGAGCGTCCAAGTGGACTTCAACGCAGGCCAAGTGAGGACTGGGGGGGTGGGGGACTGTGTGTGTGTGTGTGTGTGTGTGTGTGTGTGTGTGTGTGTGTGTGTGTGTGTGTGTACTGAAATCAGAGCTTCTTCTTCGTCCAGATTTGTTCATGAGTTTGTTTTTCTCCTTTCCTCTCTGACAGAACAACATGTCGGCGCTCTTCAACGATCCCTTCATGGACCCGCAATTCTCCAACCGCAGCAAAACCCACCCATACCAGGTACAAACACTCACACACACACTGGACACACACACACAGACGCACACGCTCTGGATTTGGAGAGGTTTGGAAATGGAGGGTGTTGTTTGTAAAAGCTGTGAAGACGATCAGAGGAGGAGGAAAACCAAACTGAGTTCATCTCTGATTCTCTCTGGTCTGTTTCCTTTGCACCATCTGCCTCCCAGTTGGACCAGTTCAGTCTGCTTGAAAACTCCATGAGCTCCACATTGGGGAGCGCCGGCATTGACCCATGCTCCTCCTCCTCCTCCTCACTCCTCAATTTTTCCCAGGCCAACCTATCTGGGCTCGGGGGCGGGCACGGAAACCTGCAGGACCCCCTGTGCATGAGGCCGAACATGCTGTACTCGAACTGCAGCGGAGGACTGCCAAACATCATCCTAACTGGTGAGTCTTACTGGTCCGACCGGTTCATATGAAAACAAACAAGATCAATAACAAACACAAATCCAGCAAGTACACTTCAACCCAAAATGATTATGATGATACCTGTCAAATACAAGGAAGTCATTAACTGTTTACACAGTGACACGTCAGTATTTCACCTCAGATTTGACATAAATAGGACACGCGGGCAAGTCTGGAACCATGACCAGTTCTGTTTTATGAAGTAAAACTGTTAAAGGTATAAAATCAAACTTTGACAAAAAGTCACCGTGTCTAAAATTATTCATACCCCAGTGATACCGAGACAGACGAGCACAGTTCTCGACTCGCTCGTGACATTTCAGTCATTTTCAACTCAACCTTTTGCCGTGGCAAAGACCAAAGAGCTCAGTGAGGACTTACGAGCACACATTATAAATGCCAAAAAAGAAGGAAAAGGACAAAAAAACTGCCAAACAATTTTAGGTGCCAGTGGCAACGTAGCCTGGCTGGGCCATCCTGTTGCGTGAATCACTTGCCGTTCCTTCCCACAACAGTCTGGACTTCGGCCCATTGGGAGCGTGTATTCCCGATCAGAAAATAACCGGGCCAATCAGAGACCGTGTTTCCATTGTTACCTGGACAACAGGGAAAGGCAGCCCCTGATTGGTCCATGTGTAGATGGAGACGTCTAACACATGCTGCAGGACTTTTCAAAGCGCCGTTTATTCAGAACGCCGTTAATTCTGCAGTTGACTTTGCAAAGTCGGCAGAAATCGCAGAAATCGTTATTTTCTGACCGGGAATACACGCTTCCAATGGGCCGAAGTCCAGACTGTCGTGGGAAGGAACGGCAAGTTATTCACGCAACAGGATGGCCCAGCCAGGCTAGTGGCAACGGCGCAAAGTATCATTAATAAGTACCAAAAATTTCACCCAGTCAAAAACCTCAAAGGTCGTGGTCAGAAGTCATCAGTTATTACCAGAAAGATCGAGTGAGATGTTGAAAACAATCCGAGGACGACAACCAAGGCTGTCCTGAAGGAAGTGAGCGCAGGGATGTGACTATACCGAGGCAGACACTCCAGGGGACACTGATCCAAAATGGTCTCTCTGGACGTCAACCAAGAAAGACACCTCTGCTTCAACCAAAGAACGTAAGAGCTCGTCTGACCTTTGTTAAGACGTACCTAGAGAAGGAGGAAAGCTTCCTGTCATCTGTTCTGTGGTCAGATGAAACCAGAATTAAACTTTCGGGCACAGAGATGTGGCGTTTATCTGAAGAAAGAACGGCGAGGACTGCAAGAGGTGGAAGCATCGTGCTGTGGAGCCTGCAAACTTCGTGAAAGTGGGAGGCACCATGAGGAAAGAGCAGTATGTCAAGATGATTGAAGAGAACCTGAACCTGGGGGAGAACTGGACCTATCGGCAGGACAATGATCCACAGCATACAGCCGAGGTGGTGGAGAAATGGTTCCAGGACTGTGATGTTGATGTTATGAAGTCAGAGTCCTGGTTTAGACCCCATCGAGAACCTCCGGGTGGAGCTCAAGAAACAGGTGACAGCGTGAAAACCCTCCAACCTCAAGGATCTGAAAACGTTTGGTCCAAAATTCCTGCAGATACTCCGAGAAGCTGGTGAGAAATGACAAAAACCGTTCGGAGGATCTGAGGTGAAATACTCGAGCGTTACTGTAAAAATTCAGACATTTCTTGTATTTGACGGTTATGGATCATTTTAGGCTCCTCCCCTCAGTGACCCCGCCCTCGACCAAACCACACCCTCAGGTTAAGTCTTAGATTGAACTTGAATATGTTAATGATTAATATGTGAATGTTAATGATGGTAATGATTACGGTGACCATGAGTAACCCCGCCCCTTTCTCTCAGATGACTCTAACCCGACTCTGGCGAAGGACATCAGCGCCGCCCTCTCCACTGTTCCTGAATGTTTTGACACTGAGGGAGGCTTCCCATTGGAGGATGAGCTCCGTATTGAGCCCCTGAGCCTGGACGGTCTGAGCATGCTCAGTGACCCTGACATGGTGCTGCCCGATCCTTCGGTGGAGGATTCTTTCCGCAGCGACCGACTGTGAACGCGGGAGTTTTATTTGTGCGTGTGGGCGGACCGTATCAGCATGAACCATTCAGACAAAGTGAACACACCTGAGAACACGGGTCAGAACCCGGTCCAGGATTAGGTCCAGATCATCTTCTCAGACCAAACAGGATGCAGTCAAGCTCGGAGTCTCCTGCTTCTCCGAGCGCCAACCCCCTGAAGCCATGGCAACAACACGGCTGCGTGTGGAGCCGCAGAAACACGCTCTCTGATTTCCCACGGCTCTCGGAGAAGCCGAGTCCGCCTCTGAGATGTTTCCGGAGAGAGCGCCGTTTCTCCTCCTTCAGGCTGTGAAAACTCTGAGACAATCGTGGTGGAAATGAAGGTCGAAGGGACGCCGATGTTGGATTTCTGTGGTGGTGACCCGTCTGTCACAGAGATGATAAAACACTATGAAAGCCTCGATTTTAATCTGATTCCAGAGTATTTTTAAAGAAGGGTTAAAAAAGGGCAAATTGTTTACAATGATGAGATTTTCATGAATATTTCTAAAGAGTCAACAGAACGAAAACTCCGATTCTAAATGTGAGACTTTCCCTCTAGACTAGTCAGCTGAACTCTACAGCAGAGACCTTTTCAAAATAAAACCTTTTTTTTTTCACGTTTATTTAAAGAAATGTCTGTACAGTCTTTGTTTTATTTTCTTTTTTTTACCAACTTGTGACGTTTTTGTTCATTTTGCATGCCCTGTGCTGCTGTGCGTCCGTTTGTTCGAAGTAGTTCCCCCTCGTAACACAAACACAGACACACACAGACGCAAAGAACAGACCGATCACGCGGAGATTGGACATCATGTAACATTGCACTTACTGTGTTTTGCACTATTGAATCCTCGGTGTGTCGTCTGACACTTCAGCATGTAGTTGGTAAAAACTCCCCCCAAAGATCAGAGCAATCATGAAAGTTCTGCACAAACAGAAACTGTTTTTATTTTTGTATAAGCGAAAAAAAGGAATTGGATGTTATTTTCTGGGCTTTGGTATTTTTGAAAAGAGTTCATTGTTACAGCTGATTATGAAATAAGTCACTGACTCTGTGCAGAAACGGCCTGGAGTCAGTTTTAAAAAAAGTGTTAATGTTGCTTTTGAAAAGACGGGGGACTAAAATATCTTTTATTGCTCCTTTAAGCTATGCAAAAGTTTTGTACTCCTGAAACCTGTTGAACATGTCCAACTTTACACATCGTGAAGGTTTTCTGAGGGCTCACCGAGCGTCGAGTTCTTCTCTGGCAAAAGTTAAAAAAAGAAATCACTGAAGAACAAGAGCGCCGCTTTAACAGAAATGACAAACATGTAAATATTCTCTTTTTTTTTTTCACGTAATTCAGAGCTTCTCTGTGCCGAGGACTGAGGACGAGATCGACTACGTTTATTGTTTTTTATGGAGAAGGGTGTGGGGGCTTTCATGAGACGGTGTCGTGGTATTTTTACTCCGTTTTAGTCATACATTTTACCCACTCTTGTTACTAATCTGTGAGTTTTTGAGTGTTGGAGCCATTTTGCAGTTAAACTTTTGAAAGCAGTTCTAATCCTGGTGTTTCCTGTCCTGCTGCCTTCTGCTGCCTTACTTTAATTCTCCTGCAGTAACTCGTGCCGGCTAGTTTCCCCTCCTCTCAGCTTTAACTTCGGTTCTTCGTGTCACTAAGTCCCTCTGTTTCATCCGTATTTTTTATGTCTTACTTTTTTAGTTTCATATTCGAATGTACAGCTCTGTTATTTAAAGTGTTTTGTCACTGTTGTGTTACCATTTTTATCCATGTATTCCAAAGTTCAAGGTCTCCTCTGTCTGTCTGTTTGTTTGTTTGTTTGTTTGTAAGGTCTGTCAGAGTGCTTATCATTCTGGTTTAATAGAAACAATAAAACTCTATACTGTCTATTAACTCCAACACAGAATGAGCTTCTTCTTACGTTTCACTGAACAGAACAGCAGGTGGTCCAGTTTTCTCCTCCTCAGCTGGTTCTGACTGAGACACACGAGGCAGGAAGGGACATTTTATCATCCAAGTCGATCCGAAGTACAACTACGACTACTTCTCCTTCTTCTTCATCTTTTTCTTTTTTCTTCTTTCTCTATTTTTTCTTCTCTTCCTCTTCTTTTTTCTTCTTTTTCTTTTCCTCTTTTACTTTTTTCTTCTTCTCCTTCCTCTTCCTTTTCTTTTGCTTCAACTTTTCTTGTTTTTCTTTTCCTTTTTTCTTTGTCTTCTTTTTTTTTCTTCTACATATTCTTCGTCTTTTTATTTTATTTTTCTTCTTTTCCTTTTTCCTCTTTTACTTTTTTCTTCTTCTCCTTCCTCTTCCTTTGCTTTTGCTTCATCTTTTCTTCTTTTTCTCATTTTCTTCTTTTTTTTTCTTTTTCCTTTTTTCCTCCTGTTCCCCCTCCTCCTCTGCTTCTTCGTCTTTTTCATTTTCTCCTCATCCTCTCTCTTCTTCTCCTCCTTCTTCATCATCTTTTTCTTTTCCTCCTTTTTCTTCTTTTCCTTCTTTTCCTTTTTTCTTCTTCTTTCTCTATTTTTTCTTCTCTTCCTTTTTTCTTTTTCTTTTCCTCTTTTACTTTTTTCTTCTTCTACATATTCTTTGTCTTTTTATTTTATTTTTATTTTCCTTTTTCCTCTTTTTTTCTTGTTCTCCTTCCTCTTCCTTTACTTTTGCTTCATCTTTTCTTCTTTTTCTCATTTTCTTCTTTTTTTTTTTTTTCCTTTTTTCCTCCTGTTCCCCCTCTTCCTCTGCTTCATTTTCTCCTCATCCTCTCTCTTCTCCTCCTTCTTCTGCACCTTCACTGCTGGAGGGAAGCTGTGCCCCCCCCCCCCCTTGTTTCCCAGGGTCCTTTGCAGGAGGTCAGCAGAGACAGTCCAGGTAAGAAAACCTTCAACTGTTTGATCAGCACTCTGGACCAGGTCTAACCCAGTCTGGGTTTCTCTGGTCTACAGCTGTGAACCTGGACCTGGTTTTCATGGCTATGATGTCCTCTTCCAGGGACAGGAAAGAGGAGGAGGAGAGAAGGAGGAGGAAGAGGAGAGAGAGAGAGGGGGGCGGGGGGAGGAGGAGGACTGAGAAGGAGGAATCGACGTCTCAAGACAAGAAACAACGAAGAGCTGGGGGAGAGGAGGAAAGAGAGAGAGATTGAGTAGGAGGAGAAGGTGAAGGAGGAGGAGAAGGAGGTGTGATTATCAGGTGAGTTAGTCCAACTGTGTGGTGAACCTCTGCTGCTCCATGTAAACAGACTGACCTCAATAATCACCAGGTAAGAAAACACAGGGGGGACAAAGGGGCACAGCTTCCCTTAAACTGTGAAGGTGAAGAAGAGGAAAGAGGAGGAGAAGAAGAAAAGAAAAAAAAGGAGAAGAAAGAGAAAGGAGAAGAAGAAAAGGAAGAAGAAAACTTTGTAAAGTCCAAGTTTTCTTCTTCCTTTTCTCCTTCTCTGCATTCAAGCTTTCTTGAGTTCATTAAAAAGAGACGCTGATTCGTGGGACGCGTTTTTCTGACCGATCGATCCAATTCATCCCGCACAAGCTCAGTTGGAGAAAGGTCTGAAGACTGAGGGGCCAAACCATCTTTTGAAGAACACCTTCCTCTTCTCTTTTGTCTCGGTAACCCTGACAGAGCTCGGCAGAGTGCTTAGGGTCATTGTCTTACTGCAAAAACAAACTTCTGAACCACAAGTCTGAGTCCAGATGGAGCAGCATGGTGCTGGAGGATGGAGTGGTACTGTTCCTTCTTCATGATACCCTTTACTTCAAACAAATCTCCTACTCCATCACCTGATAAACATCTCCATACCATGAACTACCACCTCCATGCTGAATTGTGGGTGTAACACATGGAGCTTTCAGACGTTCACCAGTTTGTCTGCAGACATAGACTCTGAGTTTGGAACCAAACAGTTCAAACTTGTTTCTATCATCATTAGTCCAGTTTTTGTGAGTTTTTACCCACTCATGTCTCTTTTTCTTCTTCTGTGGATGAAGTCGTGTTTTTTTGCAGATACACAACCCTTCAGACCAGCCTTTCTCAAACGTCACGGTTGTCAGAGATATGGGTTTCCACCTTGTCATGTTGATTTCCTCCCTTATTTGTGGTGCTGTCTTTCTCCGATCTCTCTTCCTGGTGACGATGCTCTGTTTATCCTCTGCTTTTGTAGTCACTCTCTTTGGTCTTTTTCAATCATCAGAACTTCCAGGTTCCTCTCGTCTCTTCAGAGTGTAGTGGACTCCTTTGTTAAACACCTTTAGGCGTTTTTCTCTTCCTGTGTTTCCTTCTTTCCTCGATGTACAAATCTGTACTTTTGTTTCTTTACTCAGTTGCTTCTTTTTAGCCATTTTTGCGGTAGTTTGATGCAGTTTAGATTTATCAGGATTCTTGTCTGCAGACTCTCAAAAGACAAAAAGTTGAAGTGAATAATCCGACTGTGATTTGTTTTTGTTTTTTTGCTTTTGCACTGAAGTTGTGACTCTTGCAAATGTTTTCGACCCTAAAACTAAGCCCTTATTGTATTTTGCTGACATATATTTAGCAATGGTCTGTTAACATCGATGTATATCTAAAGGTAAATGGAGTAAAACGGTGCGTTTCCATGAAAGCAACATCTGATCATGGAGTAAATACATCCTAAAATACATCAAACTCATGCTGGAGTTAAAAAAAGACTGTGAACAAAAACTTGAAGTTACTCCCAACTGTTCAGCCTGTAGTGTAGATGTGGAGCAAAGCTGCTTTTTTTAACCAAATAATTGTGTTTGTAGCATCTGAGGAGTGCTCATGTGTAGGATTGGTTATTTAAAACGTCTAATACCCTGTGTCGGTATTAAACGTGTGTTTAAGTCCATGTTTCACAACTTTAACTTCAAAGTTAATAATAACAAAAGCTAAACTAGAACTGAACACTCTCCAAAACAAGAAAAACAACAAGGCCAAACTAGGAAACAGAATGAGAAAATAAACAAAACTCAAATTGAAAAAAGTCCAAAAGGAGGAGCAGAAAGGCTGAATAGAAACTTAGTCCAGAGGTGTCAGCCGTGCCAACTATGTGCTGGAGCAGCCAGAAAGGGTTGGGTCGTGTTCTCGTGTCACTTTGATCACGCGGTGCTTCTATAAATAATGATAATAACACATTTTATTTGAAGCGCCGTTCACGTCACTCAAGGACACTTTACCGAACATATAAAACAATAACAGAACACTATTAACAATTAAAGTAATCAATCATCAAAACAGTTCAAATCAACAAAGCAACCAATTAAAATTAAATTAAAAAAGTGAGTTAGGTTTGGTGGGATGGATAGGCCAGTTTGAACAGGTGTGTCTTGAGTTTGGACTTGAAGAGGGGGAGGGAGTCGATGTTGCGGATGTGTGATGGTAGAGCGTTCCAGAGTCGGGGGGCAGAGCGACTGAAAGCTCCGCCCCCCCATGGTGCTGAGGTGAAGGTAAATCCATCAACACAAGTCTAAAAACACGGTCCAGTGTTTGTGCAGGTTTTGGTTTTGGTGCACCTTTAATGGAGGTTTACTCCCCAAATACTGACCCATTTACAGAAGTACTTAGCAATACTTAAGTACAGTACTCGAGTATAATTTTGAAGTATCTGTACTTGACTGGAGTTTTTTTGTGCCGGCAACTTTTACTTTTACTACATTTCTAAAATTAACAGTATACTTTTACTCTACTACATTTCACAGAAGCATCTTCGCTACGACTATTTTTACTTCGTTACCATGACAGCGGGAAAACACTCTCTTTCCCTTTTACTTAATGTTGATTTGCAATTTACTCGATCATCGTCAATCAGTCACTGACGCCCGAGCCCCCGAGTTACACCCTCCTAAATGTCCAGCGTCTGTTCTGATGGTTCTCCTCGGGTCCAACTTCTCTTCTAAGTTCCTTCTTGACTGGAGGAGGATGTACTATTGTTCCTCCTTATGTGTGTGTGTGTGTGTGTGTGTGTGGTCCATTTATTTGTCTAAGCTGTTGCTTGCACCCATCTTAAGTGTGTGCTTGTTTGTGCATAAGTAACTTTTGCAAAAAAAAAAAAAAATTGTACTTTAACTTTTTTCTTTTACAAAACCCAATTCCTTTAAAGTTGAGAAATTGTGATCAACGTAAATAAAAACAGAATACAATGATTTGAATAAACTACAGAGACAAGATATTTAATGTTCAAACTGATAAACTTTATTTATTTTTTTTGCAAATAATCATTAACTTTATTTGATGGCAGCAACACGTGACAAAGAAGTTGGGAAAGGTGGCAAAAATATTGAGAAATTTGAGGAATGCTCATCAAACACCTATTTGGACCGTCCCACAGGTGAGCAGGCTTATAGGGAACAGGTGGGCGTCATGATTGGGTATAAAAGCAGCTTCGCCAAAAATTCTCAGTTATTCACGAGCAAAGATGGGGCGAGGTTCACCACTTTGTGAACAACTGCGTGAGCAAATAGTCGAACAGTTTAAGAACAATGTTTCTCAAAGTACAATTGCAAGAATTTAAGGATTTTAACATCTATGGTCCAAAATATCATCAAAAGGTTCAGAGAATCTGGAGAAATCACTGCACATAAGCGGCACGGCAGGAAACCAACAATGAACGTCCGTGACCTTCGATCCCTCAGGGGGCGCTGTATCAAAAACCAACAACCGTGACACAGTGGTAAACATGCCCCTGTCCCAACTACTCAGGCACGTGTTCCAGCCATGAACCTGCTTTTATACCCAATCATGACGCCCACCTGTTCCCTATAAACCTGCTCACCTGTGGGACGGTCCAAATAGGTGTTTGATGAGCATTCCTCAAATTTCTCAATATTTTTGCCACCTGTCCCAACGTCTTTGTCACGTGTTGCTGCCATCAAATAAAGTTAATGATTATTTGCAAAAAAAAAAAATACAGTTTATGAGTTTAAACATTAAATATCTTGTCTTTGTAGTTAATTCAAATCATTGTATTCTGTTTTTATTTACGTTTATCACAATTTCCTTGAGTACTCTTGATACTTCAGTCGAGAGGATGTGATATACTTTAAGACTTTGACTTGAGTTGAATCCTCATGGGAGACTTCAGGTAACTTTACTTCAACTTAAGTATATTTGTTTAGTACTTCTACAACACTGTGTAGTAGAGAAGTAGAGGAGTCTGTTACCGACAGTGACACAGACGAGTAGATCGTCGGTATAGGACATGGAGTAATAGTAAAGGAGGACCCTGTAGAAAACGTAAAGGAACCTGCAAACATACTGTACGTCCAGATAGAGGTCTGTGTGTATAAGAGTGTGTATTAACTCTGCGTTCATGTTCATTAAACGTGATTTAAAGTTTAATCCTTTCTCTTTGAGGTGGTTTCAGGTCAGTCGTTCAGTCCTAGATTCTTCGATCCTAGATCCTCACGTCACGAGTCAGAAGAAAAATAATTAAATAGTATTTTGTTTTAAAAAAGGCGGGCGTCATACATCAATCAGTGTGTCTATTTTCAGTATGCCGACATAAAAGTCTTATTTCCTGTAAGCGGCGCTGGGTTACGAGAAATTAACCCGCCTGTTTACCCACATTTTTTTAACTGTGCCACATGCGGTCAGGGAGTCCTCACGATCGATGAAGTCAGCAGATAGATTATTCATTTATTTTTAAAAAAGGCTGTAACAGGAACAAACAGGAACAAGAGGTCTTAGAGAAACAACCAGCAGATACAGCTAACCAGGTCCAAAGTTCTGATAGAGGATCAACGAAACAGGTCAAGAATTTATATTTAGATTTGTTGTTTTGAGGACTTTACTGGGGCAGAACCCGACCACACAAAACCGGTTGGTTCCTTGAACTGGTTCCCCTGGTGGAAACTCCTGACGGCTTGTTTTTACAATAACACTTCCACACCTTCAAACTCTAATAAATCTTCTCCAAACTGGGCCGGTTGTTGTTTTGGGCAACGATGACTGCACCATGACAGGGCTGTTTTTTCAAGAGGCCGGTCTATCGGGGTCAAAGTCAGGGTGTAAGAACTTCACGTGAACACAAAGGCCAATTAAGACACTCCCATTCATCTTAATTGGTTCATTCACAGCCATGACAGACTCACAGTTTCCCGTTAAAGAGGTCTGTTCGACCCCCACTTCAATTCTTTGTGGAAAGGGTCACTGGACTTTTGTGAAGTTCTTGAAGACGTTTCGTTTCTCTTCTAAAAGGCGTCTTCACTTCAGGTTTGTCGGCAGAGTAGGGTTCAAACAATGAGTGAAATGACTGAAATGGTGCTGTTAACAAGATACTTCAACTCCTGCCCTTCTCTAAATCAGACGTGAACCCCCAACCCTCAACATCTCCAGTGATGGCTGTTAGAAAACCAGACCTGCCATCATCATCATCATCATCATCATCATCTCTGAACCTGTTTCTCTTGTCTAATTGGTTAATTGATTTAGGGTCCCACTCTTGGTTTGTTCTGGCGTACATATTCTCATTCATGAAGGCAAATTTGTTATAAAGGGTAAATATAATATATTTATGTAAACAAACCATGTGCAGTTTTAGACACTCATCTGTAATTCGATGTAATTTGGCACTTCTGCACTCGTCACTTTAACAAGCTGTACTGTAGTAAATGTCACTTTAAACACCTTTAGCACATGACACTTTAATTAGCTCTTTAGCTCTTTATAATTCTCTCTTTTGGTCACTTAGTTTCTGGTCTGTGTTCGTTGTTTCTGTATATTATGTGTGTGTTGTCAGTGTTTTACTGTCTCTGTCATGTTGTTTGTACTTTTAACATTATTGCTTTTATGTTTAATATCAACCTGCCGATGGGACTGGGGATGGAAATTAGCCGTTTGGCTATAATCCCACAGATTTACATGTAAATGTTCATCAGTATGGACTGTTCCCATTTTTAAAAATGAATAAATAGAAAATAGAAAAATGCTGCTTCACACGACGGGAAGAAACGAGCAGCAGAACTAAAATCAGCCCCGACTGTGAGAACTTTTACGTCCAGGTTAAAAACATTTATGGCTGAGCTCTTTAATAATCTTAAACTTTATCTATTGTTTCTGCTTTTAACTGTGTTTGTTTGTTTTTCTGTAAAGCACATTGAGTTCCCTTGGAATGAAATGTGCTCTATAATTAAAGTTGCCTTGCCTTGCATTCAGACAAAGACTCACGACCCACCCTGAGTGTCATGTGTTTTCAGATCTAACCCTCAAACTCCGATGTCCTATTTTAGATTTGTTCTCTTGCCGTGACAGTAGATGGGCTGTGCAACCAGGAACTGAGGGAACAAAATCTTTGCCAAACACGTTATTTTTCTCCTTGCCTCGCCAAGAGTTTACTGGCAGTCCTTTAACATGAATAATTCCTTTCAGTAATTAATTAAATTGTTTGAAATCCCTAAAACCAGTTCTGCAGCTGGTCTTATACATACACTTCATACCTGTCAGCCTGCAGCAGCAGCATCTGAGGCCAGGCTGCAGGTATAAAAGGTGTTCAGATGGATGTGAGCTGCAGAGGATCTGAAGCAGAGAGGACTCTGAGCATCATGGCCTTCACACTGGTTTTCCTGCTGCAGCTGCTGCTGGTCTCACTGGTGTCTGCATCACATCACATGGGAGGAAAATCAACCTTCGTCTTCAGAGGAAGAAATCCTGACGGGACATTTAAGGTGAGTCAAAAAAACACTTTCAGTGATTTACAACTTAAATGAATGAAAATGTGAAGATAGTTTAGTGAATAAGTAAAGAAAAGAAAGGTTTTATTTTGAACCCAGTATCTGATGACTGCTGACACAGGTGTCTCATGTTAACAATATACTTACTTTACGTTTTAACTTTGCAGAATAAAACGGTCTGGCCCAAAATCTACAGTAAATTATAATCCACTATAAAAAAACAATGATCCACATTCAGCAGCTCCAGAAGAATTCTGTTTTCTACATTTTTTAATACGACTCGTCCACTGACAGATTTTTGTTTGTTTTTTTTGTGACATTTTTTTGACTTGACTTTTTTTCCACAGGTGGACTTTTACAACAAGGACACCTATGACAGGTGTTTTTACTCACACTACTGGAGCTGTGTTGGGTCCAGCTGTGGCCCTACGCAGCCCAACTCCTTCGCACAGGGAGTGATCATCGACAACAGCACCAACGCTCCGTCCAATGAAAGACTCTGGTGTGAAACTGAATCCGTCCAAACAAGACATCTTACCAGCGACAGACCCGTGCAAATGAGGTGAGCTGAACCACGGATCTGTGCGGCTTCTGTCCGCACTTAGTCCTGAGGCAGAGTCACCTTTTCTTTCCTTTCTTTCTTTCTTTTTCTTTTCTTTCTTTCTTTCTTTCTTTTTCTTTCTTTTTCTTTTTCTTTCTTTTTCTTTTCTTTCTTTCTTTTTCTTTTCTTTCTTTCTGTCTTTCTTTTTCTTTCTTTTCTTTCTTTCTTTCTTTCTTTTCTATTCTTTCTTTCTTTCTTTTCTTTTCTTTCTGTCTTTCTTTCTTTCTTTCTTTCTTTCTCTTTCTTTCTTTCTTTCTTTCTTTCTTTCTTTCTTTCTTTCTTTCTTTCTTTCTTTCTTTTCTTTCTTTCTTTCTTTCTTTCTTTCTTTCTTTTTCTTTTCTTTCTTTCTTTCTTTCTTTCTGTCTTTCTTTCTTTCTTTTTCTTTTCTTTCATTCTTTCTTTCTTTTCTTTCTTTCTTTTTCTTTTCTTTCTTTCTTTCTTTTTCTTTTCTTTTCTTTCTGTCTTTCTTTCTTCCTTTTTCTTTTCTTTTCTTTTCTTTCTTTCATTCTTTCTTTCTTTTCTTTCTTTCTTTTTCTTTTCTTTTCTTTTCTTCTCTTCCTTCCTTCCTTCCTTCCTTCCTTCCTTCCTTCCATCCTTCCTTCCTTCCATCCTTCCTTCCTTCCTTCCTTCCTTCCTTCCAGCCAAGCCTCACTTTGACACTATCATATGATGACTTATCGATTATTATGATAAAGTCTGGGGTGGATACAGTCCTCCATTTTCACAAACTGTGTCCAGTTTGAGATTTTTTTTTTGCCTTATATTTTAATATATATACATATTTTTTTTGTCTGTTCACAAACCAGGGCAGCCAGCTGTTGTTGGATCGAAACACGTAACAACGTCCAAAACTGGAGGCTTCTGACTGCTTTGGATTTGGGAAAGAGATCTGACTCCAATAAACCGAACAGACCCCCGAGCTTCGGCATGTTACCTTTACTGCGGTGAGTCTCTGACCTTGAAACCGGTAAATTTTCACGAGTTCAGCCGAGTTTTATAACAACAGTTCAGCAGGGCTGCATATAAAGCTCGACTAACTGGACTTCTGTTCTCCCAGACTACAACCGACATGTGAGAGTAAACTTAATCATCAAAAGGTGGTGATATGACCCCTCCAAACTTTTGATCGCTGGGTCATCTACCTGTTGACCTACAGACCTTTTAGGGACAACGTCACAATGACATCTTATTAGTATCTGAGGGCAAAAAGGAGTAAAGATGGAGGCAACCACTAGAGGGTAGCAGGTGACCAACAGGAGTTGTAAAATCTTGTTAATAATGATTGAATGTCTCAAAAACTAAACTTGGACTGTAACCCAGCCTGTCAACAAAAACAAACACAACTTTGACTAAAAGTGATGGGAATCCCATCACCTTTAGTCCCATCATGGGATTAAAGAGGATCAGCAACATTACCCGTGAGTGTAGTTTACATTCTTAGAGATTGATTGATTGGTGTATTTTAAAGGTCCAGTTTCAGTTGTACTACTGCAATAAATCAGTTTTTGAACAACATGTGAACGCACTGAATAGTCAACCTCTTCAACCACTAGTTGGTGCTGCGTGCAACAGTCAAATAGCCACTTCTCCAGATTAATAAGAGCTATTTTCATCCTAATTCCTCTTTTCCAGCAGGATTGACTTGACCATCATCTCTCCTCTCATGACTTTTTGTTTATTCTTGCATCGGTTCTCAGTGACGTTCAGTTATGTAGGCCGTTTTTACCTGCTTTGTTTTCTTTCTTCTCCGCCCTGCCAACGGCCCTTTCCTCACTTGTGTTCATGTGTCGCCTCCAGAGTTCCTAAGAACTGTCCGCGGACCTACAAGCTGGTTACCCACGACCCTGACGGTGACCAAGTTCGATGCAGATATGGAAACCTCAGGAATGTAGAGTGTTCCAGTTGTGACAGACCTTCAGGCTTCTCCTTAAACCAGGTTAGCTTGACAGATAATTACAGAATACACTGTGGAAAACTGTGATCTGTACTCAGCATTAACCTCAACATTCACCTTGTCAGGACACCTGCACATTAGAATACAGAACAGGAAGGAACGACTACAGAAGTTATGGCTTTGAGATGGTGGTGGAGGACTTCCCCATGAGTCGCATCGCTCTGACCTACTCAGACGGGTCCAGGTCCATCAGATTCCCACTTCCAAAGAGGTGGAAGAGGAGTTATTATACCTACCCTTACTGGTACTATAGTACATATCCGTATACAACTACAACTACATACCCATGGCCAACAACAACTTATGACCCATGGACAACAACAACAACAACTCCAGCACCAACCACAACAACAACAACAACAACTCCATATCCAACTACAACAACTGTAACACCAACTACAACAACAACAACTCCATATCCAACTACAACAACTGCAGCACCAACTACAACAACAACAACTCCATATCCAACAACAACAACTGCAGCACCAACTACAACAACAACAACTGCAGCACCAACTACAACAACAACAACTCCATATCCAACAACAACAACTGCAGCACCAACTACAACAACTACAACTCCAGCACCAACTACAACTACAACAACTGTAACACCAACTACAACAACAACAACTGTAACACCAACTACAACAACAACAACTGCAGCACCAACTACAACTACAACAACAACAACTGCAGCACCAACTACAACAACAACAACAACAACTGCAGCACCAACTACAACAACTACAACTCCAGCACCAACTACAACAACAACAACTCCAGCACCAACTACAACAACAACAACTGCAGCACCAACTACAACAACAACAACTCCAGCACCAACTACAACAACAACAACTCCAGCACCAACCACAACAACAACAACAACAACTCCATATCCAACAACAACAACTGTAACACCAACTACAACAACAACAACTGCAGCACCAACTACAACAACTACAACTGCAGCACCAACTACAACAACAACAACAACAACTGCAGCACCAACTACAACAACTACAACTCCAGCACCAACTACAACAACAACAACAACAACTACATACCCATGGACAACAACAACTTATGACCCATGGACAACAACAACTACAACTCCAGCACCAACTACAACAACTACAGACCCATGGACAACTCCAGATCCATGGACAACTCCAGATCCATGGACAACTCCAGACCCATGGACAACTCCAGACCCATGGACAACTCCAGACCCATGGACAACATGGACAACAACAACTTCAGCACCTACAACAACTACAACAACTACATATCCACCTACAACAACTACAACAACTACATATCCACCTACAACAACTACAACAACTACATATCCACCTACGACTACATATCTATATACAAGATTCTTCCCTAGACCACCACTCCTATCCTCGACTTCACCTCTCAGTGAACTTCCTCTGCACTTTTCCTTCCTGGGTAAGTCAGGCTTCGTTTCTCTCCATTTTTGACCGCCTGTTTTTTTAACCTAAAGTGTCACTTTAGGTCTTATTACACTGATGGAATTAACCCTTACTGCTGAAACCACTCTCTTTATTTTAGGGTGTCCATTTCTCACAAACTCCAGGCTCGTTGTGTGGAGTCTCAGTGCCTTTTGAAAGTCTTTGTAGGTCTGACATGAGTGAGATATAGTACATATACATAGTTCTGTCCCTGTTTGGCAGCAGTTTCTCCACCAAGGGTCCGAGCTGAGTAGGATTTGGACAAAAACACAATTCCTCCACACTCCAAAAATACTAACAAAGTCCTTCTCTTTTCTCTCTTTTCAGTGGACAGAGCTGCTCCTTCGTGTATTCCGGGGCAATACCTGCCAGAGCTTGTGAAGCCGACGCCTGACCATGGAGACCACGTTTATATAGGGGTCGGCAAGGAAGTGAAGATCAAAGTTAAAGCACAGTCAAGATATTCAAGGTAAGTGAACAGCCGTCTCATCAGTGTGGCAGCAAACACGCTCATACTTTAATCAGAAATCAACGTGGGAATATTTGGGTTCTTTGTTTTCATGCAGGATTGATAACATCATCTTCAGTGGACCACAAGGAACCACAAAGCGCAGGACCAGCCCATCTGAGTTTGTCCTCACATGGACACCGACTCCCAGTGACCGGGGGCAGAGTTTCGTACTCTGCTTTGCTGTAGAAGCAAAGACAGGGTGAGTCTTTGGTTAACTTTCTTCTGGTTAGACATGATGCGGAGGTAAAATCAGAAGAATTCAAGGGAGAGAAAAAACAAGAACGACTTTCAGCAGGAGAAGTTTTAGATGTGTTTCTGTCCGTACAAATTGTTAGTGGGTGTTAGTTGAACACGCTTCTCTGGTCCGAGTTCGATCAGTCGGTCTTCCTGTCGGCGTGAAGAGCAGTAGCCTACAGTATATCTACAGTATATAGTATACTGTAGATATTTACAGTTTATATATTTTTTATAACTTCATAAAAAATGTTAAAAATCGTCCGATTAATCAGTAATCAGATTTTTTCCCCCCTAATAATCGGTATCAGCATCGGCCCCAAAAATCCATATTGGTCTGGCCCTAGTTCAGAGTCCGACACATTATCCTCCTTCAGTTCTGCCCAACATCTGAAGTCAGTCGTTTCCACATCTGTTATCTTGTTTTGTTCTTGTTTTATTTCTGCATGTATGGAGATGTGAGCAGGATGTGCTGCACCAGAAAACTAATTCCACCGACCCTGTTGTTAATAAATGATTTTGATCCTGATTCTCTGCTGCTTTTCAGGTCTAATGTCTATCAGTCTGACATGAGGTGTGTTATTCTGGACCAAGGTGAGTCATTAATCCATTTTTAAATGTTCATATTTCAGTGATTCCTTCTTTCTGCCGTCATTTCTTCAGCACTACTTTAGATTTAGGAACTTTTTATTATATTGAAAATTTAAAACCAAGTGTCAGTTTTGAGCAAATAAAGGCAAAATAATATCAACCTGTAGAGGATATTTTTGACAGAGAGCATGTGTGTTTTTAGGAGGTTTTAACTTCTTCTCTTTAGCTGCCACTCTCACACAGAGGAACTCACTCCGTCTGTGGAATAGTCCAAATGTTACATTAAAATGGTCAAATTGAGAAAAAAAATCAAGATACATGAAAATATTTACGAGTGAAAGCGTGATTTTTATGGCGTTCAGGTGTGAGATCATTAACAATTGTTTATTATCTCTTTCTTTAGTGGAAGTCAATGTGATCTGCAAAGAGTCCAGCATCAGAGTGGAAGTGGAAAAACTGTCATTCCCTCGACTCCATCAGGATCATTTGCGGCTCAGTGACCCCTCCAACGTCGCCTGCAGCCTGCAGACTCACTCCAACCGCACCCACGTCATCGCCGTCTTCCCTCTGAACGCCTGCGGCACCCAGATCGAGGTATCGCAGAGTCATTCGCAGCTGAAGTGAGTTGTTATGTTGCTTTTACTTTGCAGTTTGAGGCCTGAATGTGCGACCTTTGACCCTGCAGGAAGACGACGACTACCTGAGGTTCAAGAATGAAATCACCACGTTTGATGACAAGAGAGACGTGATCACCAGGAAACACCTGCTGGAGATTCAGTTCTTCTGTCAGTACCCCAAACGAGGGAACGTCACTCACAGCTTCCTGGCTCACAGAACCAGCACGACGGTGTGGGAGAAAGGCTTCGGCACCTTCACGTACCAGTGCGAGTTTTATCCCAACATGCATTTCCAGAACATGATCGATCCCAACTCCTACCCTCTGACGTACGACCTGGGGGACCGCATCTTCATGCAGATCGAGGCCACGTCTTCAGTCAAAGACACCGTGCTGTTTGTGGAGTCCTGCAGAGCTGCACCGTATGACAACCCCAACTACAAACCAGTCTACTCCATCATCGAGAACGGGTGAGTGGGATTTATGCCCCCTACTGGAAACACATGGAACAGCAAAATACGATTCTAGAGCCGGTCAGTGATCTTAAAAACAAGAGTGAGGCCTCGTTAAAAATCAAAGTAAAAAATAAAAATATATCAAGAATAAGGTCAGTGTTTAAATTAGAATAAAGTCATCAGACCAAGAGTTTCACATGTACGGTAACACTTTATAATGACCGTAACGTAAAAATGGTAAATAGGCCATTTATAAAAGGTTAGCATATAGTTTATTAATGTTTAATCATCATTTATAAATTGCATATAGACCATTAATAAATTTGACAATTTTGAAAACCTAACCCTAACTTTACAATAACCATCAAAGTAATAATAATAGGAACAGAAATGAGCAAAAGATAAAACAATAAAAAGCCTAAAAGGTTAAAAAGAAAAGAGTACAAGTTTAACAAAAGCTAAAAAGAAAAGCTGAAATAAGATAAAAGAAGTAAAAGAGATAAAAGATAAAAAATAAAATACAAGACAGCAATGGTAACATTTATAGATGGTTTAAAAAACAAATATCAACCATTTAAAAAGTGTTACTGACACACATTTTAATCTAGAATTCTTACAACCAGTATTTAAACCCTATATAAACCTTTGATAAATAGTACATTAATAATTCATGACAATTACTCATCATAGTTTTATTGCTTGAGAATAGTAAAGTAACTATTAACTTACATTAATAAACTATCTATTCAGCATTTATGAATATTGGTTATTGTAAAGTGTTACCAAAAGTATATTTCTAAAATAGTATAAAATCATAATTTTTGTGAGACACGTAACTCTCAAGTTTGCAAGAATAAAAGTACTTAAAAAAAATGTTTTAAATATCAAGAACGACGTCGTAACTTCAAAGAATAAAGTGATAATTTTTAAAAGTCAAAAGTCGACTAAAAAAATTTAATAAATCTGTAAAAAAAAAAGTTCTAATTTACTAAAATAAAGTCATTACAGTCTGGAGTTTATACATAATTAAGCTGCAGATGTCGAGAGTTCCTTATTTTCAGGGTGTTTGTTTCAGGAAGAAAGACTGTGAATGTATTTAGGGTTTAAATGTATGAGATTATATTTAATATTGTGAATATTGACACTTTTTAAGAGCAGAGTCATAAAATACTAAGAGATGGTTGGAGAAAAATGACAAAAATATCCAGATAAAAAATGTGAATGTATAACTTTTCCTTAACTTAGCGCTCCTCGTCCTGGTTGTAGAACTCTCCTATATTTTATCTCAAATCTGAGAATCGTCTGTATCGCGGCTTTTTCATGAGTTGTCCTGATATTTGACTTTGTCTGAAACTGTTGGCTCTCAGTCTCAGAAGTGTTTTTATCGTTCGGCCACCGTCTAAACCTTCAGTTCAGTAATACTTCAGCCGCGTTCATGGCTTCTGTTTTGAGCTGCAGGATCAGACAGGTCTACATAAATACCTTCTCCTCTCTCTCTTTAGCTGCACAGTGGACTCGACAGTTAAAATCCACCCTGCTGACCATGACCAACAGTTCAGGTTCAGCATCGAGGCTTTCAAGTTCATCGGTATGCACGACCAGGTGGGTGAAATGTGGTTAAATCGTCGTTAACACACAGTGAATCTTTTTTATCTCACTGGTTTCATTGAAGACATGAGGGATAATGAGCTTTAACAGCATGATCTGTTGTCCTCAGGTGTACATTACCTGCTCAGTCCTGATGTGTCGGGCAGGAGCCTCCAACACCAGGTGTGCACAGGGCTGCATCAAGTCTGTACATCAAAGGCGAAAGAGGGAAGCTGGGGCCCAGACCTCGGCTCACCTTGTTTCCCAGGGTCCTTTGCGTCTGAGGAAGTCAGCAGAGAGCCCAGGTAAGAAAACTCTGTCTGAACAGCACACTCGCTTTGTTTGAGACCAGGTTAGACTCTGGACCAGGTCTAACCCAGTCTGTCTGTCTCTGCTCTGCAGCCGTGAACCTGAACCTGAACCTGGTTTTCATCACCGGATGTCTCCTCGCAGCCGTGGGCATGATCAGCGGAGTGGTTCTGTACAAATCCAAAACCTCCAGAGTCAAATACCAGCCGCTCGCCACCTTTGAAAACTAGGATGGCAGCGTGAAATCTTTTATATCTTGAATATTTCCAGATATTGGGATTGTATCTGTTCAGGGTTATTGGGCATCATGTACTCGGTTGTTTCACCATTTAAATGAAGGATTTTTTTCTTTTTTTGATGTTTTCAGAGTTGTAAATAAAAAAAGTGAAGGGAGGATTGTACCTGTGCAAACAGAAAAGTCGATAAAATTTTGACATAAGGAAGTAAAAACGGAAGAAAAATGACCATTTAGCACTGCAGCTGCTGGGTGATCATTTTTGTGTGTTTTTAGTTATTGTTGTTGGATATTTTGAGCTTCATTTGTAACTTTAACTATTCAGAATTAGTCCAAATAACTCCATGAAACTGTCGTCCATGTAGGCGGAGTTTAATTAGTCAGTACAATAAAATCCAGTGAAATACAAACAAAGTCATGCAATCAAATACAACTAGAATATAATATGATCTGAGGCATTATGACTAATCCACATACAGTCAAGATTCATACCTGTTATGGCGCTACAACACAGGTGAAGTTTTGTCCTGCAGAAAAAGTTTCTTCCTGTTGACTTTCGGCTGTTGTGACTATCTTACTGACACCTTCCACTTGGTCCAAGTTTTCTGCATATTACAATATAAAAATCCTCCCTCATAAAAAACTGCTTTCATGTGATTATATCATGACTTTGAGAAAGTAATCTGATGTATCTGTGATACAGATTCTCTGTTTGCCGATGTAAATGTTATTCCACTTTTCCATGTCGTTGTTTCTTTTTCAATAAAGGAAATTGTTACTTTAAAAATATGTGTTATAGTGTTTTTATCCTCTCAATACAAAACAGAAATAATGATTCAGGCCTTTTACCAAGAGTCCAGTTTCTCATTTCATATGACTTAGTCTACGTTCAGACTGAAGGTCATTTCAGATGTTTTAACCATCTGTGACTCATATCTGATGTTTTCATCTAAGTGTGAACAGGTCAGTTCTGATTGGTTCTGATCCGACCCAGGCCTCTTCTGTATGTGGATATAAATCAGATATGTATCTGATGTGACTGCAGTGTGGGCGCTCAGGTCGCTTTCATCCGACCTTTACATCATCAATATGAGACAAACGTCACCATTGTTCGACACAAACAGGAGCGGGAAGCAGTTTGTCCTCTGTGAGCATGAGGGTCACTTCACGGACGCGTTCCGTTCACATTAGATGATCGTTGTTGTGATGTGAACGACCGCACAAAAAGATCGGATTGAACAAAAAATCTGAATTGTACATCAGAACCTGCAGAGTGAACTTAGACTAAGACTACGTCCAGTATCTCCACTCTCTGCTGCCCAGCGCTGCACTGTGAGCTCTAATCCTGACTAAATCTGATGCACAGACAGTAAATGTTGAAGTGGGGTTTTAAGTTTTTGCTCTTCATAACTATCTTTCTCTCTGGAGAAGCTCCTGTTAAATGAATCAAAACTTCATTGAGTGTAATACCACTCTGTCGTTGTATTTGAAACAGCATGTCCCTTCTATTTTCTCCGGTGAAGACAGTGTCAAAAATAAGCAGGGTGTTCTTTCTTTTTCTCAGAAAACACAACTTCAACATTTACAGGTGAAATACAACAGAGAGAGCGTGTCCCTCCCACTGTCCAAAAATGAGCATCAATATCATCCAACAGTTCCTCCTGGGAGTTTGAACAAATGGAGTAAAGAAGTGATTTAAATGGCATACAAAGGGTTAAACTCTTCAAACATGATTGACAAGTTTGGTGTTGATAACCGGGACTGATGTTGAGTTCATTATTTCAGTATTTTTTCAGCTAAACTAAAGTTGTTACTTATGAATTCAATATTTAAGACTGTGAAATTAAAAACCTGCTTCATCCAGGTTTTACCCTGTTTTTCCACAGGGTGGTGCTACGACTGTAGTTGAGGAATTGGTACACTGGGGTATTGAGGGTGGACGTTTATCATCTTTATAAAGGAGGAAGAGGAGGAGATCTATGATTAATTACAGTTTTTCTCACTCACTTTGGTGCGTTTCTCACATCAGTATCAACATTTGCACAACACTTAGTACAAACTTAGTACAAACCTAGTGGATAACCTGCAAAAGCGTCACTTGTTCAAAATAAATAGTTGATTCCTCAAAGGCAAATATTCATGTTAATGACAGTGTCTGTGTCATCGAAATAATCAGTCCTGACATCATTGATTATGAACACGACAGTCAAATGGATTTATCATGTTTCCATTCTGACTCTTTACTCTCTCTGTGTTTTCCAAAAAAGTCCGATCTTGGTGACTCTACCTGAAAATGCTCAAACAGCACTAAACACTCCACCTGTACAGCCATTTAAAAACTACAGTAAGGTTACACATTACTGCATTTAGAGAGGTATCTGAGTACAAGACACATGTATGTTTTACATGTTTACTGCATATGATCTTTGCAATTCTACAGCATTGTGCAATAAATATATATATATATATATATATATATATACAGTATATATATATATATATATATATATATATATATATATATATATATATATATATATATATATATATATATATATATATATATATATATATATATATATATATATATATATATATATATATATCTCTCACAGTCAGTTATTTAGAGCAAACATAATAAATCCCATTTTGGTAGAAGTGTGCACAAATACAAACAATATAACAGTACTTATTACTGTAAACTGAACATATTCCTGGACATTCACTGCAGTTCTCCTGACATTTGGTTGCATAGTGAGGCCGTGATTGACAACATGGTCCACAAGTGTTGTCCTAATTTCATCAGGGATTGGTCGATATACTTCACCTCTTCTTCCTCTGACCCTGTTTTTTCCCCTTCCCCTTCCTCCCCCCATTCTCACCCCTCCTTCCCGATGCTGACCTTCCATTTTTGTGTCACAGAATAGTAGAAATGGTAAACACTATCTCCTGCTGGTCTATATATGCTTGCCAAGTGAGGGTTCATGGGATTCAGCTCTGAGTGGTTTGTCATTGGTAACAACTAATGCTTCACAAACCTCCTCATGAGTGAAGCTGAGGTTCAGCTGAGAGCAAGTGTTCAATTTAGGAGAAATTTTCAGAAAAAAAAAAATGATAAAGAAATTTATTAAATTGTCTCAACAGATTTTCAGAACTAGTTCAACAATTTTGTTTGTAATGACTAAAGCAATGAAATGAGGACTGTAAGTTTTAAAGGACAATTCAGCATTTAAAAGTATTGTTAATTTTGACTGACATGACAGAAGTAAATGATAATGTTGTAAAACAGCAGAAAGTTGTATGAAAGTAGCTGAGACATGTCTAAGAGCATTTGTAATTTGTTTAGAGGAATGAGAAACGGCTATGATGATGATGATGATGATGATGATGATGATGATGATGATGATGATGATGATGTGGACAAATGACTCTGTGTTGGGGAGGTTGAATTAAGAGTTGTGAGAACTTTCACTCTGATCTGAGAAATGAACCAAAGCCACTGAGAAAAACTGTCATGTCCTGCACCACACTCCTGCACGGTAGGTGGCAGTAATGCTCCTCTAACATTGGTTGCCAACCGCCAAAAAAAACGAGCATGAAGAAGGCTTGTAGGCGGGGTTTTGTCTTTTACGTCATCACGCAGCTGGCGGGAGGAGTGACGCTGCGTTTCCTTGTTTTCAACACAGCGCGGGAGATTCACAGGAGAAGTGGACCGAGTTTGCGGAGAATAACGGAGAAGCTGTAAGTGTTCCGAGTTCATTTACCGTCTGTTTTTACCCGAATACATTTACCGCACATTTGGGGTCAATAAGCTGAATATTAAACACGATGAAAAGCACTTTTTGACGGGTCTGAAACAGCGTTTTATCGGAGAGAAACGGTCAGTATGTTAGCTTAACTCTCCAGTTAGCCAAGATAAATGACTAAGGAGGACTGTTGAGTGTTCAGGTCAACTTCTGCTTCATGTTTCCATGTCTGTTTCTGCTCCTCGTCAGTGTGCTGGTCTGTTAAAATGCCTTGTGAGAGGAAACAGCTTCGTTACGGACACTCAGAGGGACACACTGAAGTCTGCTTCGACGACTCTGGGAGGTGAGTAAAAAGAAGAAGAAGGGTTTCCCTCAGATCTGACATTAAAATCTACTCTTTTTAAGGTGGTTAATCATGTTTCTGCTTGAGTTAAAACATTTTCACCTGCAGAGAAAATTTGCAGTTAATTAAGTTAGGACGTAGGGGAGACTGGGGTAAGTTGAGCCAACCTCTTTTTCTTGGAAATAGTCAAAGAAATTGATCATGTGACCAAATATTTAGGAGATGGTCATCAATTCATGGAGTCTGTGAATGTTAGAAGCACATGGGTGAAGAGGTTAGACATTTATTTACAATAAAAACATTTTTCTTCCCTCTGTAAAGTGAATTTAGTCTTTAGTCATCAGTTTGATAAGAATTGAGTTCAGACCAAAAAAAGATCATTTTATCCCTTTAACCCTCTGTAGTCTGGGGTATAATCGGCTGTTTTTAACTACTCCTGATTTTATATTTCCCCTTAAAAACTGTTTACCTCGTCTAGTTTTGTATAATTTTTTTCAGCACAACCTCACTGTGAATTTAGTTATTTTATAATTTTGACAAACTGTATTAATGCCCGACACCACAAATTAAGGCCAGAAAATTCATGTTTTTTTAGAGCTGAAATGTTTATTTTATTCACTGCTGAAAATTTAAAAAATCTAAATGTCCTTAAATTTTAACAAATATATTTATTGATCTGGTTTGATACATTAGATGTTTTTGGAAACTGATAAACTAAAAGAGGACATTTTTTATCATTTATCAGACTGTATTCAGGAGTTATTTTCCTAATTTGTTGATCATATTGATTTGATAGAAGTGTATAAAAGAGGCATTAAAGGGTTAAATTAGTTTTATCCATCTGTTGTGGTCTCTATGAGCTCCAACATGAGGTCAGAAACCTAACAGTCCACCATTTTATCTTGGAGGACTAATAAAGTCATCATAGTAGTTCAGGGGGAACAGAGACAGTAAAGGAGTCTGAGGAGAGGATCAGAGTTTACCTTCAGACTGTTGAAACTGTTTCATAAATACAGATCTGTGAATGTTCTTAATCACTTAAAGACATTCTCATCTTCAAATGTTGTTTTAACAGTTGTATGTAATAATAATAAAAAGAATGATTGTTCCAGTTGAATAGAGTATAACAGATAAAAATACACATGAATGTGAAGAAGTGACTGTTATTTAGGGAGAGAGAAGGTGAGGGAGGGAGGTCAACTTACCCCCCCCATACACGGGGTACCTGACAGTTCTGTTTACACTCATTCTGTTGGTTTACAGGGATGAACAACATCCTGAAATATCTGCAGATACACGAGTTAGAGACAAAACTAGGACTGACTTGATGGACTGATCCCAAATATGAAACATGGTTCATCTTACCCCGCTCTCCCCTATATTGAAATGTAATCAGATAGAATGGTGTTGATTTCCAAGATGTTTTAATCTACTTTAAAATAGAAAAAGACGACATAAAAGATCTTAAAATTGATGACTTTTATCGTTGTCTGACAAAATTTCTTTCTCTCTTTCTTCTTTATCTCAAACTTATAGAACAAAAAAAAAAAAAAAACACCGAACAAAATATCAATACACCAAACAACAGTACATTTCAAGTATAAATTTACACAAACATGTTTGTCAAAAATAAACAGTTTGAGAAGAAACAGAATGAAGCAAAGAGTTGATCTAGTCCGGACCCTCCGGACCCTTCCTTTAAAATTAGAGATAAAAAAAAAAATCTAATTCTATAAATGACAAAGATCTGTTTAAATACCTCCATATTATACACAAAGATATCTGCTCAACACTAGTTTACTTATTATAATTATCTGCATATAATAATAATAATCAGTGTTATAATATTCTGAATTAATATCGCCTCTATGCAATCGAGTATATTAAGTATAAAACCATAATTTTGTTAGTTTATTTATATAAATCTTTTAATATTTTTCTATACTTTGATTTAAACGTTTTTATGTTATTGGACATTTTTAAAGTGACGTCCAGGCTGTTCCAGAGTTTAACCCCACAAACAGAAATACACAGACTTTTCAGAGTTTTATGGACAATCATCTCTAATGTCTAACTCTGTGTTACTGTGTGTTTGACCCTAACTCAATTTTACTTTGGAATATCCCTTTAAGCCCAGAAAATACACCGTCAGTTTTCATTCTACCTTCGACTGTTTCTAAAGTCTGCATGTCTTAAAACGTTCTCAGGTTCATTGTCACCTGTGGAAGTGATGGAGATGTGCGGATATGGGAGGGTCTGGATGATGACGATCCGAAGTTCATCACTGTCGGGGAAAAAGCGTACTCTCTGGCTCTCAAGGTTTGTCCCCTCTGTCTTCTGTCAGGTCTTTTTGAATTGATTAGGTTTTTTTTTGTTATTACTCATTAAAGCTGAGGTCAGAGGGTGACGGTGATGTGATCTTTCCTCCACAGAAAGGGAAGCTGGTGACGGCGAGCTCCAACAACACGGTGCAGATTCACACGTTTCCTGACGGCGATCCAGATGGCATCCTCACCCGCTTCACCACCAACGCCACTCATGTCACCTTCAACAGCAGGGGCACCAGAGTGGCGGCTGGATCGAGGTGAATAACGAAAACAGACGCGTAAAAAATGAGATCGTTTATACGTGATTTCAAAACCAAAAAATGAGCAATAATGTCAGTAAAAGAGGAACCAAACGTGTAAAGTCGATCTGTTGATTGTGTATCTGTGAAGAGGGGATGATGTTTCCACCTCACAGACTCAGAATCGCTTTATGATTAGTCTCGTTTGGACGTAAACGTCTGTTCGCTGCCTGGATTGATCGGCTCTAAACGGGTTTATCACAGAGCATGGAGCCGCATCGATGCTGCTGTTTTCAGGCAGGTAATGACTGCTGCGATATTGATCGTGAACATTCAAATATCCGAGGATGTGAGGAGATATTCAAGATCTGCATCCTGTGGAAATCAGAAATACTTCCTCATCGATTTGAGGGTTTGCGGTGGTGTTCCTCTGGCTGTAAATATACAAGAAAGTGTAAAATAGATTTCCTCAGAAGGTCTTTAACTTGAATTAATTCAGAATTTTGTTTTGGGGAAAAAAGTCGGTGAATGATTTTCTCTGTCAGGAGAGTTTGGGGATCTCTCCCTCAACGTTTTAACACCAAACGTTTCTTTTCCTCTCTTCGGTTTGCTCCAGTTTTTTCTCTTCTCTACCATCTTGATAATAATGATCTCATTCGAGTCCTTTTTAAAAACCTCTTCTGGATTTCCTCTGAAACCTTGTCCTGTTAATGGTAAATGCATCCGCTTAAACACATTACAAAGGTCTGGACTTCATGAGATCTTTAAAATCCGTGCCGCTGTAATCCTGCAGAACTTTGAAAGCTGAAGCTGTTCACGAGAAGTCCGTGTTTATGTCGTTTAGTTTAGTACAGCTTTGCTG
>OY660864.1:39344124-39376624 GCA_962446985.1 Xyrichtys novacula | reverse complement strand
AGATGGGGTTCCTACACGAGTACGGAAAAGAATGGAAGTAGTTTGATCAATTTCCAGGTCTTAAAAATTATAGTAAATATAAAAATCTCTGTTTCTAGACTTTTAACGCGGTTCTAAAATAGTGTTTTCTAAAAATAGAAAAGCAGGTTTTTCCAAAAATAATCCTAAAAAGTAGGGTTTGGAAATTCCATCTGTGTCGGAAACCTGACCAGCTTCAGCAGCCTCCAAAGAGCGAGCGGCGGTTGATTCTCTCGCCACCGGGGTCGACTGTGACCGTGTGGAAGTACTTTGGGTTTTATGAGAGAGAGCGAAAGAGACGACTGACGAGACCGACGTGATTTAAAGTAAAGAACTTCAACAACAACACCACAAACGTCACATTAAGAATAAATAACCTGAAAGAGTTTACGAATACAAATCATTAATTGACCACAAATGAAACTGGAAGCCTCACATTGATCTGGTAAAGAGGAAAATGTCAAAAACTTTTGCCATACTACATAGATCCAAGAAAATCCTGAATAAGAACTCACAATATTTACTGTACTGTTCCCTTATAATCCCATATATGACAAACTGTATAGGGATTTGGAGAAATACCTATAAAAGAAATGTCAATCCTATATTTATCCTACAAAAAAGAGCTATAAGAATAATCATGGCAGCAGAGTATCGTGAGCCAACAAACGATTTATTCATCAAACTTCATACTCTTCAATTCTTTGATCTAGTTAGGGAGAGGAGATAAGGTGTGCAGAGACAGTCGCTTCTTTTAAGTCAATTTTAAAAACTCACTTTTACAGACTTGCCTTTATGTGATGCCATCTTTCATCTTTTATCGTCTTTTACCTTTTTTCTTTTTCTCCTTTTTTCTTTTACCTCTCTTACCTCTTTCTTATTTAGACTTACTGCCTTTTTAGCCTTTGTTTTACTTATAATCTTTTCTTATTCTATCTCTCTGGTCCTTCATTGATTTTAATGTTTTTTATTTTCCTTTATTTTATTATATATATATATATATTTTTTTTTTAATTCCACTTTATCATTTATATTACCATCATTATTATTTTATTATTATTGTTAACATCCTCTTTTATACTTACTAGCCTGTTCCCTGCCCTCCTTTTCTATTAATTTTATGTTTTTATTTTGGTCCTCATGGTCCCATTTATTTTGTAGGGTTCTTGTATTGCCTGGGTTTCTTACGAAAAGTGAAACAGGCCTACAATTCAGAGGCCTGTTTTTAACTGAGCTTTTGTTTTTATGTGTTTTTATTTTCATGTGCTGATGTTCTGTGCTTGCAACTGTTGTCTAAGCACTTTGTAAACTTCTGTTTTTAAAGGTGCTATATAAATAAAATTATTATTATTATTATTATTATTATTATTATTATTATTATTATTATTATTAGTTCATCTCCAAACCTTATTGATTTTGTACAAAGCACATAACAATCTGCTGCCATACAGTCTCCAGAAGCTGTTTGTAATCAAAGATACCAAATATGAACTTAGAAGTACAGGTATGTTTACAAAAACACTAGTTAGGACTAATACAAAACAACATTGTGTATCTGTAAAAGGTGTAAGTCTGTGGACATGTTGTGATAAGGAATCGAGGAAGTGCAGTTCAATCTACATGTTTAACAAAGCGTTCAAAAACATGATGATTATAAAGTACAAGGAAGCTGAAGAATCACTTTAGACCCACCTGAAAATCTTTAGAGGGCGTCTGTTTCCCCTATTTTGTTCTTGTTCATTATGTATTTCTTTAAATTTTTCTCTGTATAGAAGAAAATAAAATATGTATAAAAATGTCATGAAAACTCTGTATGTGGAAGGAGTAGGCGCAATAAGCTGATAGCTTCAGCCTACACCCTTTTTGGTCAAACCAAGTAATTAACAGTATTTATTATTTCTAACTCCCATGTAATATAACTGTTTACATGAACGGATGACCAAAATAAACTAAACTAAACGTGAGGCAGCACCTGAGACACTTACTGAGTTTGAATATGTCCGGATGATTCCCGCCGTCCCGTGGAGGAGAATCGCTTTGTCCGATGGTTTCTAGAGGAAGTGATAACTACGTCCTGTGTGTGACGAGGTTATTCAGTGTAACAAATGTTGTACTGTGAACTGCATCACTGTCAACATGAAAACACAGTTATTTTAATCACAGGTGTCGGTTTAGAGCAGGGGTCAGCAACCCGCGGCTCTGGAGCCGCATGCGGCTCTTTCTTCCCTAAGCTGCGGCTCCCAATGGATTTGGAAAATAAATAATAAATACTTAATTGCATTTTATTTTATTTTATTATTATTATTATTATTATTATTTGTAATTCTAAATTCAAAGATTATAATGCTCTTGTAACATTAAATAAACTATTAAGGCTGCAACAACGAATCGATTAAGTAGATTCATCGTGACGAAAAAATCCGTTGCCAACAAATTCTGTAATCGATTCGTCGGGTCTTTATATATGTCCATGGACACCGGCGTGTAAACATCAGCAGGACGCACAGAAAAGAAACAGCCATGGCCGAGGCAGCGGCTGAGAAAAACATGGACACAACCCAACCCAAATCCCGACCTGAAACATCAGTGGTGTGGGAAAACTTCACCAAGACTGAAAAGGAAGGCGTTCAGTGCAACATTTGCAAAGACCGTTTTGCATGGCTCGGGAGTACATCGATGATGCGTGAGCACAGGGCTCTCAAGTCTCACGCATTCAGCATATGACACACGCATTCCCACTCGTTCACACGCTCACACACCACACATTGTATTTCTCACGCATTTAAATGAACACGGTGATGTCCAACAAGTTGCACTTCTTCAACTATTGAACTGGGGGAAATCAACTGAGTTCCTCCGAGAGTTCAGAAGCTGCGTGCCACGCACAAGCCAATCAAATAAAGTATATCTACTGAACAGCCAATCAAAAAGCAGCATTGCTGTATCCGGGTAGATTAGGATATCTTGCGGTTTAACTACAGAAGAAGACAGACACTCGCCGAAATAGTTCATTTATTTCATAAATGCAACTCGCTACAGTTTTTTATATACTTTGTATAAAGGTAAAAAAAAAAGATATATGCAATGTTATCTTCATTTTAGATGTCAAAGAGGTTTTGTGGCTCCCTGTGTTTTCTTTTCTGTGGGAAACTGGTCCAAGTGGCTCTTTGAGTGTTTAAGGTTGCCGACCCCTGGTCTAGAGTAACTCGACAGATCTGACGAGTCCTGCGCGGTTCTCAGAGAATCCCTGCTGGGTTTTAGTTCCTCTTCAAAAAGTCCCAGAACTGTTCGGTCCAAAAACACTTCTTGGTTTGAAGAACTTCACGATCAGACGAGTGAAGGTGTTTTTTTTCTTCTTCTTCAGGCAGAAACACGAGAAAGGCTTCACCGTGTGCGGTTTGGCGTGGCATCCATCAGGAACTCAGATGGTTTTCACCGACACAGAGGGGTGTCTGAGTCTGCTGGACGGACTCAAGTCCTCTTCGTCAAACTCGGAGTCCGCTCAGGTAACATCCTGGTTTTCTCTGACGCACCGTCTCTTCTTCCAGACGCCATTTTTCATCCTTTTTCCTCCGTGTCATCGTTTTCAGCCGACAGCAGCAAAGATGCCGGCGAAGGACTACAACGACCTGTTTGATGATGACGATGATGACGGCGGGCTCATGGACGAAGGGCTGAGCGACACTAACTCACCTGTGAAGAAACCGACCACGGGGGAGGATGACGACGACGATGACGACGTCCTGATGCCTTTAACGGGGCGGGTGAGGAACAGAGGGGCGATCCTGGACGATGAGAACTCTCAGGGTGAGCGAAACCTTCCTCAGCGCCGCCATTTCACCAGAGTCAGGCGTGAATTTACACGCGATGACCTCTAGGTGTCTCACCGAAGTGTCATGGATGTAAACGCAGGGTCGCTGAGGCTCGGTCTGGATAAATTCGGGGATGGCGGCGATGATGGCGACGACGCCGGAAGTGCTGTTGGACCTGCGGCGGTCCCAGCGGTGCCCCTGCGTCCCGTCTATGAGGGACCCATGCCGACGCCCCCACAGAAGGCCTTTCAGCCGGGCTCCACTCCTGCTCACCTCACACACCGCTTCATGGTAGGTCGTTCAGACAAAGTCCTTTCAAACACGTTAAATCGCCGTTTTGTTGTTGCTGAAAATCGCCAACGTGTTTGTGGTCACGCTCTCTCAGATGTGGAACTCGGTGGGAATTGTGCGAGGCTACAACGACGAGCAGGACAACGCCATCGATGTGGAGTTCCACGACTCGGCTGTTCACCACGCCATGCACCTCACCAACTCCCTGGGTCACATCATGGCGGATCTTTCCCAGGAGGCCGTGCTGCTGGCGTGCCCGAGCACAGACGAGCTCGCCAGGTAAATCAGCTTTTTATCTGTCTGTGGTTTTTCCTCTCAAACACGTCTCTGACCTCGACGTCGTTCCTTCTCTTCTCAGTAAGCTCCAGTGTCTCCACTTCTCATCCTGGGACACCAACAAAGAGTGGATGGTGGACCTGCCGCACGGCGAGGACGCTCGGGCGCTGTGTCTGGGTCAGGGCTGGGCCGCCGTGGCCACGAGCGCGCTGATGCTCCGCCTCTTCTCCGTCGGAGGAGTACAGAAAGAAGTCTTCAGTCTGCCGGGGGGCGTGGTCTGCATGAGCGGACATGGAGAGCAGCTGCTCATCGTCTACCATCGAGGTTGGAGAAACACAAACACACAAACAAACACACACACACAAATACACAAACACACACAAACACAAACACACATACACAAACACACACACAAACACACAAACACAAACACACAAACAAACACACACACACACTCATACACAAACGCAAACACACACAAACATACAAACACACACAAACATACAAACATACACACAACACACAAACATACATACACACAAACACACAAACACACAAACACACACAAACAAACACACACAAACACACAAACATACACAAACACACAAACACACACACACAAACACACACAAACAAACATACACAAACACACACATACACAAACACACACACACAAACACACACAAACACACACAAACACACAAACATACACAAACACAAACACACAAACAAACACAAACACACATACACACACACAAACACACAAATATACACAAACACACACACACAAACAAACACACAAACACACACAAACATACACACACACAAACATACACATACACAAACACACACAAACATACACAAACACACAAACATACACAAACGCAAACACACACAAACATACACAAACACGCAAAAACAAACACACAAACAAACACACACAAACACACACACACACACAAATATGAACACACACAAACGCAAACACACACAAACACACAAACACACACAAACACACACAAACATACACAAACACACAAACACACACACAAACACACACAAACACACACACACACAAACATACACAAACACAAACACACACAAACATACACAAACACACAAAAACAAACACACAAACACAAACACACACAAACACACACACACACACAAATATGAACACACACAAACGCAAACACACACAAACACACAAACACACACAAACACACACAAACATACACAAACATACACAAACACACACACACATACAAACACACACACACAAACACACACACAAACATACACAAACACACACAAACGCAAACACACAAACACACACACAAACACACACAAACAAACACAAACACACACAAAAGCAAACACAAAAGCAAACACACAAACAAACACACACACACAAAAAAACACACAAATATGAACACACACAAACGCAAACACACACAAACACACAAACACAAACATACACAAACATACACAAACACACAAACACAAACAAACACACACAAACACAAACACACAAACGTCTGTTCAGTTCATCTCTTTCTTTCTTTTACCCCGACCTCGCCTTTGTTTTGAGTTTCCAGATGTCGCTCAGCGTCCTTCTCAGACACACACACACACACAAACACACACAAACATACACAAACACACAAACGTTCAGTTCATCTCTTTCTTTTACCCCGACCTCGCCTTTGTTTTGAGTTTCCAGATGTCGCTCACCGTCTTTCTCAGACACACACACAAACACAAACACATACAAACACAAACACACACAAACACACAAACGTCTGTTCAGTTCATCTCTTTCTTTCTTTTACTCCGACCTCGCCTTTGTTTTGAGTTTCCAGATGTCTCTCAGCGTCTTTCTCAGACACACACACACACACAAACACACAAACACACACAAACAAACACACAAACGTCTGTTCAGTTCATCTCTTTCTTTCTTTTACCCCGACCTCGCCTTTGTTTTGAGTTTCCAGATATCGCTCAGCGTCTTTCTCAGACACACACACAAACACACACAAACACACACACAAACACACACAAACGTCTGTTCAGTTCATCTCTTTCTTTTACCCCGACCTCGCCTTTTTTTCAGTTTCCAGATGTCTCTCAGACGTCTTTCTCAGACATGTTTCATCGAAGTTCTAAGTCAAAGTGAAGCTTCCTCCTCACGTCTGTCTCTGTCTTCTGTGATCAGCGACAGGATTCGACGGAGAACAGGCTCTCGGAGTTCAGCTGCTGCAGTTTGGTCGGAGGAAGAAGCAGCTGATCCACGGGGAACCCCTCCCTCTGTCCCAGAGATCCCACCTGTCCTGGCTCGGGTTCACCGCTGAAGGTCAGTCTGTCGTTCTCCTGACCAGGCCTTCGTTATGACCTGAAAAAAACGATCATTACAGAGAATCGAGCGCGCTGATGTTTAAGAAGCGGTGCGCTTCGTGGTTGTTTTTCCAGGTACGCCTTGTTATGTGGATTCAGAGGGGGTGGTCCGGATGTTGAACCGCTCTCTTGGGAATACGTGGACGCCGGTCTGTCACACCAGAGAGACGTGCAAAAGTAAATCCGATCATTACTGGGTGGTTGGAGTTCATGAGAACCCTCAGCAGCTCCGGTGAGTTTCAGATTTATATCTCTAAAAAAAACAAACTACAAATTATTTTTGTTCAATTATTTATTGATTTTTTTATTGATTGTGAAGGAAACAAAGAATTCAATGGGGGGGTTTACACACTTTAACCTTTTGTCATTTACACCCTATTAGTCACATTAGCCCCGCCCACCCTCTGACATTTAAGAACATAAATTCACAGTTCAAACACCGAACAGTGCCTGTAACACAAGAAAACAACACAATATAACAGAACGATGAGATAATCAAATGAAATAAACGTCACGTAAAACAAAGACGAAAAACACAGACGGATCAGAAATCTCACAGCTGCTTATCAGTCCATGTTAAACATCTCTATACAGAAAAACCTACAAATTTATTTATGTATTTATTTGTCTTTAAATGTTCGGGATCTCATTTTTACGACAAAAAAAATAAAACTTTGAGATTAAAGTCGTTAATTTACGAGAATAAAGTCGTAATAAAATCTCTATGATGTTTATGATAACGTGGTGCTGATGTGCCAAAAGATGAAGTTTCTCTTTGTTTGAGAAACCTTGAGATGTATATTTTCATTTCATCTTAAACAACAGGTTAGAATTTAAGGACTTTAAATTGACTTTATTCTCATTAGTGATTACTTTATTACGACTTTCTTATTTTCCTCAACAATTTTTTTATTAGTTTTATTCAGATTAATAGAGTACAGCTCTTGAAAAAGGTACAAAGGAAACGTTCATCACAAACACCCCCTTTCCCTGAAGACCCTGTCTACTGCTGGATATTCCTGTTACTGGGCTTAGATAACAAACTGCTGGAAATCAGGTTTAGAAGATCGTGAAATATATAAGACGCTGGGAAATAAAAAGTAAAAAGAAAATGAGTGAAATGAACTTTTGTACGTTAAGAGAAAAATAAATGTAGACAAGTCACTGAAAACTGAAAAAGTTCATAAAAGAGAGAAAAGAATTTAAAGAGTCTGATTATAAAACATCACAGATATTTCAGAAAGAAAACTACTAAAGGAAGCACTTCACACATCTGTAAAACAAGACCGCTGCGTTGGAGAAAAAAGACCAACATGAAACAAAGAGATTCCTGCAGACTGTCCAACTGTCAATCAATCATTTATTTGTGACGTTTCTGTATCAGACCTTTGCCTGATGAAGGTCTGATACAGAAATAAATGCAAATAAATGATTGATTGAAAAATGGACAGTGTGCAGGAATCCCTCTGCTACAAAAAGAAAACAACGAGGAGAGGAGAGAAGAAGAGAGAAGAGGAGAAGAGGAGAGAAGAGGAGAGAAGAAAAGAGGAGAGAAGAGGAGAGGAGAGAAGAGGAGAAGAGAGGAGAGAAGAGGAGAGGAGAAGAGGAGAAGAGAGAAGAGGAGAGAGAAGAGGAGAGAAGAGGAGAAGAAGAAGAGAGGAGAGAAGAGGAGAGGAGAGAAGAGGAGAAGAGAAGAGAGGAGAGAAGAGGAGAGAAGAAGAGGAGAGGAGAGAAGAGGAGAAGAGAGAAGAGGAGAGAGAAGAGGAGAGAAGAAGAGAGAAGAGGAGAGAAGAGGAGAAGAGAGGAGAGAAGAGGAGAGAAGAGGAGAAGAGAGGACAGAAGAGAAGAAGAGAGAAGAAGAGAGGAGAGGAGAGGAGAGAAGAGGAGAAGAGAGGAGAGAAGAAGAGAGAAGAGGAGAAGAGAGGAGAGAAGAAGAGAGAAGAGGAGAAGAGAGGAGAGAAGAGGAGAGAAGAGAAGAAGAGAGGAGAGAAGAGGAGAGACGAAGAGAGATAAGGAGAAAAGAAGAGAGAAGAGGAGAGAAGAAGAGAGGAGAGAAGAGGAGAAGAGAGGAGAGAAGAAGAGAGAAGAGAAGAGGAGAGAAGAGAAGAAGAGAGAAGAGGAGAGAAGAGAAGAAGAGAGAAGAGGAGAGCGCTGATTTAAAATGATGAGAGTCTCTGAACGTGGTCAGGAAAAGGTCCCCGAACCTTTCTGAATTTTTTCATCATTATCTGCGACCGAGTAACGAATCTTCACGAATCTCCCTCCTGTTTTTATTTGTTTCTCTTTTTTTGTCCGTAATCCTCTTTTATACGTTTCTCATGTGAAACAGAAATCATCTAAATCTTTACGGGGGGGGGGGAGTCTCAGGGAAACAAACAAACCTGATCATCATGACCGACCTATGACCTAACCTAAAACCAACATCTGAACGCTCGTCTGACAGTTTTAAAGGTCGTTTCCTTCGCTCGACATCAACTCTGCTCTCGTCCTGTCAGGTGTATCCCATGTAAAGGCTCCAGGTATCCCCCCACCCTGCCCAGACCTGCTGTGGCCATCCTGCCCTTCAAGCTGCCGCTGTGTCAGACCAGCACGGAGAAAGGACAGATGGAGGTAGAGACACCGGAACACCCTGACACCCAGAGTTCTGCGGGAGTTTCTAAATAAAAAAACAGTCTTTGCAGGTTAAAAAAGAAGAGCTCAGTCTCCACCCACGTCTTCTTCTGTCTCCTCCACAGGAACAGTTCCTGCGCTCGCTCCTCTTCCACAACCACTACAGCTTCCTGTCATCCAGCGGCTACGAGGTCGACGAGGACGCACAGAGTCAGTCTGAGAAGGAGCGACAGGAGCTGCTCATGAAGATGTTTGCAGTGAGAACGAGAGACCGACAGTCAGAAGATGTTCAGGTCAGTGTGAGAACGTCACTAAACCAGAGTCCGTGTTTCCCCTCAGCTGTCCTGTAAGCTGGAGAGAGAGTTTCGCTGCGTGGAGCTGGCAGAGATGATGACTCAGAACGTCGTGACCCTCGCCATTCGGTACGCGTCCAGGTCCAGGCGTATCGCCCTCGCCCAGCGGCTCAGTGAAATCGCTCTGGAGAAAGCAAACCAGATCCAGGAGGAGGAGGAGGAGGAGGAGCAGCAGTACTCCACACCAACATCCAGGTAGAGCTTGAATCGATCTTCACCTTTTCCACACGCTAGGATGATGTCAGGGTGACCGCGGGTCCTTGGAAAGTCTTAAAAAGTCTTAAAAAGTCTTAAAAAGTCTTAAATTCAGATCAGATAGGTTGTCAGATCATGACCTGGATCAGCAGAGTTCACTGTGAATTGATTATCTGCTGAAGCTCCTGGTTTGATCCTCTGGTCCGGTTTCTGGACAGGTATGGACAGAGTGAGTCCTCTGGAGGACGGTACAGCAGCAGATCCAACCAGGAGCAGGAAGAGGAGCTCAGGGAGGAAGAGGAGGGACAGGAGCTGGAGAGCGAAGAGTCGACAGAGACCAGAGGACGTCAGTTCACCTTTTCTGTTTCAGTCAAATATCATCCTTATTCTCAAACAGGAGTGAGGTTTAATAAAATGTCTCTGATGGTTATAAATAATTTCAGGTTTATATTTTGATCCAATCGTAGAGCAAAGATGATCGAGACAACAAAAGACTGAAAAACTGTAAAAATAATAAATAATAAATACAGTTTCAGAGGAGTAACATCGCACAAATTAAACAGCTGGTGAAGGAGTCTGCGGAGCTGCCGTCAGATTTAAAAAGATTTTAGAAAAAACAGTTTGAAGCCTTAAAATCCTGTTTTTGGATTTTCCACCATAACATGTAGAGTTTAAATCGATCAATCAATCAATCAATCAATCAGTTTTTATTTATAGAGCACTTTTCATACACGACCATGTAGCACAAAGTGTTTTAGACAGAAAAAGGAATAAAAGAAACAAAGAAAACCCAAATCTACCCCAATCTAACCCTAAGGAAACACTGGAGCTTTTAGATTAAAATCTAAAAATAAAGAAACATAAAATGAAATTTAAGAAATAATAAATAAAATGAAATAAAAACAGTAAAAGAAACTAAAATAAGAGAATCAAAAGAGCTCAATAAAAGACGATCCTGTCATTAAAACTAGAAAGAGATAAAAGTTAAATCACTTAAAGTTAATGATGTAAAATTTAGTTAAAATTAAACAGGTTTGTTTTGAGCGGAGGACTCTTCCTGTCTCATAAGGTAACAGCAGAAAGCCATGAAGAGCTTTAAAAACCAATAAAACAACTTTAAAATCCACCGTATTTTTCACACTGTAAGGCGAATTTAAAATCCTTTAATTTTCTCTAAAATCCTCAGTCCTCATGTCTGAATTCTGGTCGTGCTGACTGACCTCAAACTGATTTTATTTGGCACACAGCGCTCAACAATCTGTCAAAATGTTTCATTACGACTTCGGTACAAAGACGCACAGCCTGATGGTTTGTCGGAGCGCCGCAGCTGCCGTAGCCTCGCCGAGTTATTGAAGGAGTTTAATAAAGTTTGACTTATCTGACTGTTTTGTTTGTCTTAATGCGCTTTATAATCCGGTGAAAAATACGGTATTCATAAAGAGACAGATGGCCAATCCAGAGACCTTAAAATCCCAAATGAAGTCTGTTTCTGCTGCATCAGATCCTCACGCAGCGTCCCCAATCTTGTGGTTTTGGGTTAAAATAAGATTTGATGAACATGTCTGAGGTGTTTTATCGTGTCTTACTCTGAAGGTGTGAACCCGTTCGCTAAGGAAGCCGGATCACCTGTGAAGCCCTCTCTGACACCAAGTGAGTAACAGTCCGAACATCTGACCTCCTGCTGCTCTGATCATTCATTCAAACTCCTGATGTTTCTGTTTTCACAGTCGCCAAGCTGGGACGGTCTAATCCTTTCAAGGTAAGAACTCTTTTAAAACGGAGTATAACTCAAACAGAAGATGGAACGATGAATAAAGACGCTGATCAATGTGGTGATGGGTTTCACACACACACACACACAGGTGCAGGGCTCAGGGAAACCCTCGTCTTCTCCCGGTCAGCCTCGGGTCACAAATATCCTCGACAGTATGACAGCCAGCAAGAAGTCTGCTTCGCTCGGCGGCCCTGCGGGGAAACAAGGCAAAGGCCCCGTCCTCAAACCGCTGGCCCCCAGACCCAAAACTCAAAAGGTACCATCGCTGAGTCCGAACGGTCCTGAATGATCGTAACGCCTCCACATCATCAGGTCACCACAGAGCTGATACCTTCTCTGTTTCTCTCCAGACTCAGTCCACTCTGCAGATGACAAAACCAGCCGGTAAGAGGACCCAGGAGAACACAGAACCGCCTGCAGATCGGCAGAAACAACCAGAAGCCCCGCCTCCTGCCTCACCTGCAGAGAACACAGAAAATCAGAGGTAACAGACCGAACTGAACCCTTTAAAGTGACCGTGAAAGAACGGTGAGGTGATGAGCTGATGAGCTTTTGTTGTGGACCGTGTTTGTACAGACCGAAGACGGGCTTCCAGCTGTGGTTAGAGGAGAACAGGAAGAGCATCATCGCCGACCAGCCGGACCTGGAGGAGACGGACGTTATCAAGGAGGCGATGGGACGCTTCAGGACGCTGTCGGCGGAGGAGAGACTGGTACGACACACTGAGGGGAGGGAGGGAGACGATAAAGACGAGGTCTTTAAAAATGTGTCTTTAAGGCGAGTTTATCAGTAAAACATCATTCATACAAACGGGAATTCAGAGGGCTGAGCAGACGCAAGGAAATACATAAATAGGAGATTAAAACAATTTAAAATCAATACAGTCCAACTTCAGATCTCTGTGATCCAACATGTCGGATATTTAAAGCATCAGATTGACTAAAAGCTTGAAATCCTGAAGAGTTAGCGTGCAGCAATGATGAAAAAACAGAAATCATGTTTCTGAAAACAGAGTAACTGTCGATCGCTCTGAGTTACCCGGCTACATGTTACACCTGTTTAAGAAAGAGGATTACAGGGACACAAAAGGGAGAGAAATAATTACAGGGGGGAGATTTTTACATTTCCGTTTCAAGATTAAAGTCAAAATTTTAAAAAATCAAAATGTCAACTTTATTCACATTTAATCTCGAAATTTTAATCTTTAAATTTTGACTTAATTGACATATTTTAATTTTTTAAACTCCTAATTTCAACATTATTCAGGACATTTCATAATCTCAAAGTTACTGTTTATCTCAAAATTAAGATTTGATCTCCAAATTTTGTTTTTCTTATCTTAAATTTTCAACATTATTCATGACATTGTGTAATCTCAAAATTTTAATTTTTTAACCTTGAAATTTCAACATGATTCACGACATTTTGTAATCTTGAAATTTTCATTTTTTTAATCTTTAATTTTTGACTTTATTGACATATTTAAATTTTTTAAACTCTAAATTTCAACATTATTCAGGACATTTCATAATCTCGAAATTTCGACTTTAATCTAAAGTTTTAATTTTTTAATCTCGAATTTTTAACATTATTCAACATTATTAACAGATTACGACATTTCTTAATCTGGAAACTTTATCTCCAATCTTGAAATTTTCATTTTTAATCTCGAAATTTTGACTTTAATCTCTTTCCTGTCATAATGTATTTTCTCTTGGTGTGGCCCTAATCCTCTTCCGTACACGCTAACGTTTGTTTTATCGGAAATAACCCCGACCTTTGGCTGCAGCTCTGACGGATGAACAGACAGAACGATTCGCTCATTGACTTTCATGAAACAGCATCTATGTGATAATATCCTCGATCTGCCGTCTCACCGTCTATACTGTAGAGAATCCAGACCAGGTTTCTGTAGACCTGCAGCTGTGGTCGGTCGATGGTTCGTAATGAGGGCCGCTGTGTCACTAATAAGAGACCTCATCCTTTGATCCACCTGACGGCGAACAGACATCAATGCGTGAGCCGGTATAGAAACCAGGTCCTGACCCCGCATTCATCAAGACTCTCAGCTGAGAGCGCCATGACACTCGGCTGAGACAAAAGAGGAAGTGGACGTGGGGGAGGGGAGGGGAGAGAGAGGGGCGCCTGTTGCTTGGGAACCCTGTGGAGTGTGTTTTATCAGCGAGGGCACAAAGCATTGATCTTATGATAATGCTGTTAGGACGGCTCTGGTGTCGTTTTAATGACTTCATCTGTGATCTTTACGGAGTCTGAAACCAAAATCATCGAACAACAGATTTTACTTCATCTCGACCAAAACCACCAGCTGAGAACTTCAGTGTCTGCACCTGAGGCGTGTGGCGTTACCGCTTAGTTAAACCTGCGCTCTGTGCTATTTTATTTTGAAAGGGTTTCGAGAATTCTGACTTGAACCTGCAGCAGACTTTCAGTTGCTCCTAAAGTCAGTGTAAGGATGGAGATCCTGTCCTTGAAGTGGAGCCTCTCCTTCACGTCTAACCCCAAATTTTCACCACGTCCGGAACGGCGCCGTTTTTAGCTGTCCGCCAATTCCTCTCGGACCTGTTTGTGAGGCGAATTTTGTGGTGAATTATGGACAGCAGGAATCGTGAGAACTCACAAGAACCCGCGGATTCACGTTCAATCGTGCGATAACGAGTTGTCTCTCTAAAGACAGACACATAGACATATAAGCAGTAGATTGTGTCCTTCCAGAGGAGGAAATCTACTTCTAGACTTCTAGAATCAGCATCTCCTCATCCATGGTGTCATCGGGGTGAAATGACGTCTAAAAACCTTTCACTTGTTCGTCTCCGAGTGTTTTATTTTGAAAAGAAGCCGGATGTTTTATTTTGTGTCTGTGCCCGACTTCCTTTCCAGCACGGGTTAATCTGTGCTGAATTTATCCGCCATGCTCCGGCGTCCAGAAAAAATAGAACTCTTGTGATCAGCTGAGGAGTCCGGCGATCCGCAGAGGAACGGAAAGAAGTCGGTGTAAATTGACACGTTAACTTGAATGGTTACGATCAGCTACGATCGGAGGATACGACCTTTTAGGAGACGATCAGGATGAAGGGGGAGATTGGAGGTGACTGGAAGACACCTCTAGAGGGCGCACTACAGAGCTCAGGCTGTGTGAAACGACCTGCTGGATCGAGGAGATGTGAAGGAGAATCTAACTGGTTCTGCAGAGGTTACTGGTCTGAGGACTGAGAGTCTCCTCAGGGACAGATGACCATCAGCGTCAGCTCAGTACGGGTCGTCCAACTTTTCCCATCATGCTCGGCTCTGTCACGGTCCACTTCTTGTTTCCACCAATGAAACCGTCTTCTCTGCTGTCATTGTGACGGTGTGTCTGCTCTCGCTGGGCTGAGTCCACATCCTACAAACCGAGATAATTACAGACTTGGTGCATCAACTTGTCTGTCCTCTCGGAGTCTCTGCCTTTGTTTACCCGCCCCTCCTCCGCCTCCAGCGCACGCCGCGCTTCATGTCTGCATTGATATTGTTTGAGGGCGTGCACAGCCGACGCTTTAGTCTGATTCTGGGGGTTTGTGTCCGTGTGGTTAACCTCCATCCTGACTGTAAAGCCTCCTCTACCTCTCATGAAAGGACTCTTACTCTACCCTGTGAAAGCAAATGTCACAGAGATACGGTGAAGGGAAGTCATCCCACTGCTGAGGTGTCTTCTGAGGTCGAACCGACGAGTACATCACAGAAGAAGAATTTATTTCTGACAAACAGGAGAGAAATGAAACGCAGGACCAAAGAGTCTGCAGGTAAAGATTTCAGAGTGGATTATTAACGCTTTACTCTGACGGTGCAGTCCAGTTATTTTTAAAGAATATTTCAGCTGTGAGGAGGACGTTAAAAAAACAGGAAACTATCCCAGTAACCTCGGCGACGTCTGACCTGAAGGTTCTGCGTCGCTCTTATTCGTCCAAATTCAATCGAATGGCGGTCAGACGTCACCGCTCGTCCTGTCGACCAGCTCCGTGCTGGTGGTGCTCACGCCGGTGTGTGTGTGTGTGTGTGTTAATGAGGTTAATGGCAGTGCTTCTATGAACACTGGAGGTGAATTGGTGTTTGTGCGCCTGTGATGCTGCCAGTCCACTCCATCAGCGGGCTGCGATGATTCATCGTGGCTCCATTACGTCCAGGAAAGCGCTTCCTTTTGTCTCGACTGGAGAGGGAAAAAAAAAACAAAAGCATGAGGAGAAAAAGAGGCCGAAGAGACGCAGCCTGTCAATAGTGATTATACATGACAGGATGCAATTTCAAAGTGCACGCCTGTGTGTGTGTGTGTGTGTGCGTGCCTGTGTGTGTGTTTAGTCATCAGCATGTAGGTGTCTGCAGCCTGAATGGAAACATGAGCACAATACCATTTTGTTTTTGTCCCTTTTCAGTAAATAACACGTGCTTTTTCATGTCCTTTTAATTTTCTCTCCTTCAGTCGTGGACAGAAAGAGCAAAAGGCCAAAGAGGAGACGCAGCAGATCTGAAGAAGAGGAAGAGAGCGGAGGGAGGAGGAGGAGGAGGAGGAGCAGGAGGAGAAGGAGGAGGGGAGAATGAAAATGGACACGCAGAAGCAGATGAAAACAGTGCTAAGAAGAAAAAAGCTTTAGATCCTTCCTCCAAGCTCTCGGCGTTTGCTTTTAACAAAAACTGAAGATTCTTTAGGTGGAAAACTACTGAAACCTAAACTGTTGTCATTTTAGGCACTTAATCTGATCATTTATCCGCGTTTTTACATTCTCAACCTCGACCTCTTAAAAACCTTTAAATATATTAAAACAATTTCAATAAATGTCTTTTTTTTGTTGACTGTATCTTGTGTGTTTTTCTTGTCAGGACACCGAACAAAAGGACCAAAAAAATCATCAATTCTCTGTGAATTTCTGAAACATAAAAACTCGCCTAAAGAGAAGCTCAGTCACTTCCCCGGGAACTCTTTTACTCGCTTTCTGAAGGCTGGTTTGGAGGGTACAGATTTATGTCAGGTGTGTTTCAGGCGTTTATTTTTCACCCGTTCATCGACCCCTCATGCACTGCGGATGGCGGTTATGTCATCCTTCAGGGACCCCTCATCTGATTAGAGATGTCAAAGGATCCATGAAGAGGTTATCGGTCCGAGCGCTGACGTATGGATTTACAGTGACCCCTTCACCTGTGGGGGGGACAAGCGGACCGGACCTATCCCAGAGAAAGTTACCCACGGTGCATCACTCTTTAGCCACGAGATTCTCTTATCGAAGGGATCGAAGATTTAACGTCCCGTTCATCAGATCGCTTCTCTTTCATCACTCTGAGTCCGTGTCGCAGTCGGTTTCTTATCATGTTCGCCTCGTAACGCTGCAGAATAAGGACAGAGTAAATAACCCTTTAACATCTGAGAGTTTATCAATCAGAAATAGAATCAATAATGATATCAAGTCATTTAATTCATTTTATAACTGCTTCTTTTTTTCCTCCACAAATCTCACTTTTTAAAAAAAAAACATTTTTGCTGTAAATAAAATTCATTTCCCTGTTTTGTTCAATTTTATTTTTAAATAATCAGATTTTATTTTATTTTCAGAATTAATATTAAAATCATACAACAAATTATTTCAAGTCAGGTAGAAAAGGATAAAACATGAGGGGAAAAAACAAAACAAAGAAAAACAACAAAGTGTCATCAATTAAAGAAATATGTGTTCTTGTACTTTTTATCACCAGTCAGCTCAGTCTGGGACCCCCTAAACCACCGTCTCCTCTCTGTATAATTTCACTTTGACCTTTAGGAAAGTAATCCATAGGGGGCCGCCATGTGTCCGTAAAGATATCATCATTCCCTTTTAATTCGGCACTTTGCCTTTCCATCGGTGAAACTCTAAACATTTCTTTGTACCTCTGAGTTACAGCGGGAGGTTTGTCTCTAGTCTGATTAAATCGTTTATATTTTCTGTCCACAAATAAAAGTTTATTCGGTCATTTTGATCTCCTCACATCCATAACTCTGTTTGTCGATGACAATAGAAACTGACCCGTATCTTTAAATATCTTGTTTTTGAATCTTGCTCTCACTTCTTTAGATACACATGAGCAGAACTTTGATATTCTTGGACAGCTCCAGAAGCAGTGTGTATATTTATATATATATATATATATATATATATATATATATATATATATATATATATATTTATATATATGTTCCATTTGTTAACTTAGATTTAAGGCACAATATTGATCTATTAGAGTCAGTTTTGTTCATAACCTGAGCTGTCCTGTCTGTCTGTCTGTCTGTCTGTGAAGTATTCTACTATACTGTATTTCTTTGGTGAGTGGTCTGAAGACATCTTCACTGTAAACACTCTGAAGGTCCTCCTCCCATCACTGAACAAGTCCATCAATATTGTGTTGGTTATAACTCTGTAGACTATTATAAAAGTATCTAATAAGACTTTTGTTCATTTTTTAATACAGTATAATTGGACTTTTAATAGAATACTTTGTAAATGATATATGAAGCTGTTAGAACATTTAATCAGTTTTTACAGAAATAAAAAGTTACGATTTTTTAAAATTTCACGATAATCGCGGTTAAATCCATACTGCTAAGATGCTACACTGGCTGTCGTGAAAGAGTGATTCATTGAACTCCTAAAACTCTTTCTGTGATACCTTAAGTATTAATCTAATGAAACTACTGAGAGTTTTATTAGCCGGGTTGTTGTTTTCCGCTTGGACCAGAATAACCGGGCTGGCTGGTTCCGCCTGATTCCGATGGTAAAGCTAATCTAGGTTAGCGGCCGCCTTGTAGTAACAGAGAGATTTAACAAAGAGAGGACACCTCTGTGTGAAGTCTCTCTACTTTAATGTCTCTGCAGAGTTTTTCTGATACTTGGACCCTTAACATCCATTTTTTTAAAAAGTCTTAATTTACACTGTGTTTGCAGTGTATAAATCTGGGCTATTTGCTCATTTTCTTTCTTTTTTTTAAACAATTTATTGATTAACATTTTTTCAAAAACGGTTTAAAACTTCCATAACAAGAATAGAACTACAAATTTCAGCCAAACCTTCTCAGAGCAAACCCCACAGGCCAACTCTTAACTACATCCCTAAAAAAAAAAAAAATAATATATAAAAGAAAATATAAATGTAAATTATTAAAAGGATCTAATAAATTAATAATAATAATAACAATATTAATAGTTCAAATAATACATAAACAAATTAGTTAAATACCAAAACAAATAAATAAAAATGATAGTAAAATACATGCAGCAAAGGTAAAGACATTGACTCTCTATGTTAAAATTAACATAGTCTGTTTATCAGCAGTTGTCATAATGAAACTTTGATTTTATTTTTACAGAGAGAGAAGACAGCTCTCCAAACTCCAGAGCATGTTGATCTTATTTTATATTAACGTTTGTTTAATGACTTTTTCTTTAATTCAACAATAAACATTTTCTGTGTCTGACTTTAATTTTCACTTTAAAGTTAAAAAATGAGAATAACAATAATTTTGTTCTTGTTTTATAATCTTAATATCTGGCAGATCCAAACAGTCGTCTCAGACGCAGGGAGATTTTCTACTTTACAGCTGCAGGCTCCGCCTTCGGAGGAGTAGAGAGGATGATCGCGCAACAAGCGTGTGCGTCGAATAAAAAACACAATTTCACTGAACAATGTAAGAAACATATTTGCAAAATAACAGCCGATTAAACTGACGCTTTCTTGTTTTATGTGATTTTCACTCCTGGACCTCAGCACACAGCGTCTCCACAGAAGTCCAAGTCGGCAGTTCTGATGAATATTTTGGGTGATAACAATTAAACCTGGTTTTTTTAACGTTACAAGAGCATTAAAATCTTTGAATTTAGAATTACAAAAACTAATTATGATAATAAATAAAATTAAATAAATTTATATGAAATATTTATTATTATTTTCCAAATCCACAGGGAAGAAAGAGCCGGGGGTTGCCGACCACTGACCTACTCTGTCCAGCAGGGGTGCAGAGAGGGTTTTGGGTCAGTCCTGGTTCTGGATCAGTCCTGGTTTTGGATCTGCTGGGCTCTCCGGCTCTGCAAACACCCCTCCTTCTCTTTTCATCTGATCCACATTTTGTTTATTCATAATATTTTGATTCCAAGAGTGTGAAATGTGTGACAACAAGCCCCGGTCTCCCCTATTGTGTGAATCAGTTTCATCCATAACAGAGACGCAGGAGATGGCCCCGCCCCCTGGAGACAGTCAGCCAATCGCAGTGCCCCGTGGATTATCCTGTTGTTATAAAGGCTGGGGATGGAGCTGCAGTTGGAGTGAAAGTAAAAAGAGATCAGAGGAGAGAGAGAGAGAGAGAGAGAGAGAGCTTCAACAAGTGTTCATCAGGAGAAAAGAAGACGAGCTGAAGAAGAAGAAGAAGAAGTGATGGATCACTCCAAACAGACTCAGTACACCTCCAAAGAGAAGACAGACTCCGGGGACAGCAGCTCCGTCCCGAACGGACACTTTGACGGGCTGGTGAAGCGGCCGGTCGGCGGCTCCGCGCGCACCCCGACCCCCCAACCTCCGGGCGCGGAGTGCGGCTCCCACCGGCCGGCCAGCAGCATGATGGAGAGCTGGAGGGAGGAGCGCACCAGGAGCGTGGAGGACAACGAGATGAGCCTGCCCTCCCTGGCTGCAGCCTACACCACCATCCTCCGGGGGCTCGGGGAGGACCCTCAACGGCAGGGGCTCCTCAAGACCCCCTGGAGAGCCGCCACCGCCATGCAGTTCTTCACCAAGGGTTACCAGGAGAAAATCATCGGTGAGTTTTTAATCCATAAATCCGCTCAGAGGGGCTGAGGATTTGGACTGAGGTTCAACAGGTGTCACTGAGACTGTCAACACAAGTCCCCAAATTCACCATCAGGACAACAGACAGAGAGAACAGACTGAGAGGACAGACAGTACACAGGTCTGTGTGTGTAAATGACTTAAAATGAGACTATTGACCGATTAGAAAGATGTACAAAGACCTAATAAAGTAAATTTACTGCAGATAAATTCATATAAACATAGATATAAAAGTAAATTTATTTATTGACATTGAGCTATTTGTTAAAAACGTCAGAACCTAACCTTCCTTTATTAAAAACAACAACTAACCATGAAACAAAAGTTTCAGGTAATAGGGGAGACCGGGGTAAGATGAGCCCCCCTCCTGTGTTTGGAAATGGTCAAAGAAATTGATCATGTGACCAAATATTTAGGAGATGGTCATCAATTCATAGAGTGTGTGAAGGTTTGAAGCACATGGGTGAAGAAGAGGTTAGACATTTATTTAAAGAAATAAAAACATTTTTCTTCCCTCTGTGAAGTGAATTTAGTCTTTAGTCATCAGTTTGATTAGAATTGAGTTCAGACTAAAAAAAGATCATTTTATCCCTTTAACCCTCTGTAGTCTGGGGTATAATCGGCTGTTTTTAACTACTCCTGGTTTTATATTTCCACTTAAAAACTGTTTACCTCGTCTTGTTCTGTATCATTTTTTTCAGCACAACCTCACTGTGAATTTAGTTATTTTATCATTTTGACAAACTGTATTAATGCCCGACTCCACAAATGAAATGTTTATTTTATTTACTGCTGAAAACCAAAAAAAATCAAAATGTCCTTAAAATTTAACAAATATATTTATTGATCTGGTTTGATACATTAGATGTTTTTGGAAACTGATAAACTAAAAGAGGACATTTTTATCATTTATCAGACTGTATTCAGGAGTTATTTTACTAATTTGTTGATCATATTGATTTGATAGAAGTATCATAAAAAGGCATTAAAGGGTTAAATTAGTTTTATCCATCAGTTGTGGTCTCTATGAGCTCCAACATGAGGTCAGAAACCTAACAGTCCACCATTTTATCTTAGAGGACTAATAAAGTCCTCATAGTAGTTCAGGGGGAACAGAGACAGTAAAGGAGTCTGAGGAGAGGATCAGAGTTTACCTTCAGACTGTTGAAACTGTTTCTTTTCATAAATACAGATCTGTGAATGTTCTTACCCCAAACATACACAGGAGACTCCTTTTTTGTTGTCCTGCTGTATTATAAATATGACAGTTCTGTTTACACTCATTCTGATGAACAACATCCTGAAATATCTGCAGAGACACGAGTTACAGACTAAACTTGGACTGACTTGATGGACTGAAATATGAAACTCTCACTCTCCCCTAAACATAAATATTCAGATAAATGAAATGAAATCTAAAAGCACAAAATCGCCAAAGTAAATATATTTATTGACACTGAGCTATTTGTTAACATCCTAACCAACCTTTATTTAAACTAACTAAACAAGTTTCAGGTTTACTTGTTCGTCACCATCAGTCATGAAATTATCACTCTAAAATATGACGTATGTTGAACCATAATTAAACACCAGTCATTACGCTCTGAGAAAACTAAAAACTATAATATGAGAAATTAGCGTTTTAAAGAAGATTGTGGTCAGCTGGAGCAGAAGTGAACTGTTCGTGTTTTAAAGTTAAACAAACACATTATCAAGTTTTAAAAATGGACCCGCGGAAAGTTCTAAACAGAACCTCCTGCGTTCGGGTTCAGGTTGTTGCTGCATCAATTATTGATTATTAGAATCTGTTCGATCTTTTCTGAAGTCTCTTATAAGAAGAAAACCGTTACTGCAGCTTTTAAAATGACCAGAATTACAGAGGGAGCGGAGAATACTGTGACTTTAAAGCTTTTATCCTGTTTAAATGAAATGAAATAAACACACTTCAGGTGTGAACAGAGCTGTATTTAGAAGAGCTGAGGCGATTATTGATTAGAAGTTTAGCAGAAATGGACCCAATACTGCAGGGATAATCTATTAATCGTTCAAATCACTTAAATGCTCGTTAGTGTTACATGTGTTTGGTGTTTTTCTGTTTAATATGACAGAAAAAATCAAGATTTCAAGGTTGATGTTTTTTTTTTTTTAGTTTCCTCCGATGTCAGAGCCGACTGAACGACCCACTCATTTATTATCTGTGAAAAACGGATCCGTTTCAGTTTTTGTCTGAAACTTTATGGAGGAAATCATGAATGAAAATCACTCAGACGCTCCTTTTAAAGAAAAAACTGTTTCTCTACCTTTCATCACCCGCTGATGAGGTTCCTTCACAGCATGTTTGATCGGCCAGTTTCTCCAACTGTAGACCAAATGATGGCACCAACTCTCCCGCTCCTCATCCTCTTTACCTGACGTCCAGGTGTCGACTCTTCTTCACTTTTAAAGGAAACGTTTGTGAGAATTCGGCTGATTTTAATCGCCTTTAAATCAGCTGATCGTGTCAATCATTTCTGCTTTTTACTGCGTCTTATGGAAACTTTTGGATCATTTCTGGAGGTCTCAGCAGCTCCGTCCGTTTCTTTATTAAAAACACACGCAGTTATAGACATGTGCAGAGAAAGCTTCTGTTTGACTCATTATGATTTATGATTTAAGATCAGATGTTGACTGTCGTTCGGCGTTAAAGTGGTCATGATGTTGTTTTTTTAAAAGATATGGACTGAAATAAAGGGGCAGGTAAATTCAGGCTAGTGCGACGTCATCTAAGGTGCCATGACAAAAACAGGTTTAAAGTTTCAGGAATGAACGAAATAAAAATCGTGTTTTTTTCCCTTTTTTATGAGTCACTCTCATGTAAACCAAAGCTGTTTCAGTAACTCGCTCTCTGCCATCGTTACAGACCTTAAAAACAACCTCTGACCCCTCAGTGAAACATGAACAGTTATCTCCTTACAGCAGCGCTGCCAAGTTTCAGAAAATGACGAGAGTGAGACTTCAGCGTTATGATGTGTTCGGTCAGCGGTGATTTTTTTAACCTTTTTTTTATGTTGATTTTTACGTTAAGACTGATGTCCTCACCTCCACGCCAGCTGCTCTCCCTAATGCTCGTCTTAATTAACTAGAAATTAGAAATGAAAATCGTGACAAAAATACATTTATTTGTTATTTTGCGTTGTGTGTGAAAGATAGTTAGAGATGCCAAGACCCGAAAAAAACTCATCGTTTCAGTTACCAAGTCGGAAAAAGCAAAATCGGAGGCGGAAAAAGATGGCTACATCCATGGAAGTTGTTTTAGTGTTTGCCGTGTCCGAATATAAGGCAAACGCTAGAATAACATTCGTAGATGTAGCCATCTTGTTTCCGCCTCCGATTTTGCTTTTCTCCGACTTGGTAACTGAAACGCTGGGAACTCAGGTGTGACGTCATTTTCAGCTCCGACTTCTCGAACGCAGCATTCGGCACAAAGGACTGATTGATCGGTCTGGGATTGGTTATCTCAGTCAGTCAATCAGAGTTCCTCGGACTACGGCGAGCCGAGTTTATTGTCATGAAACAAATAAATACAGAGTATTGAACGGGGAAAAATAGGCGTGAGAAATGTCGTGTGGTGTGAGAACGGGTCAAAGTGCGTGACTGTCACACTCAAAGCATGACGCTTGGCAGCTCTGTGACTGTGTTTTGTTGAACTTAAAGCTGAAAGAGAGACTCTGGTTTCGGCTCATCATGTCTGACAGAAAAACACAATTTCTTCATGGAAATACAATCAGACCGAGACGCTGAGACAGAAGAACTACCGCGTCTGTAAAATGATTAATATGGTGATTATTACTTCAAGGAAATGATAAAGAAATGATCATAAATGTTCTTCCTTGAGCTGCGACACCCCGCTGTAGTCCATAATGGACTGGCCTGAGGTCTCACTACAAACAAGCGTCTGCTGGAAGAGAGTAGGTGAGTTGTAGCAAGAAATGAGTCAAAGTTAAAAAGATGTTTGGTGTCTAGTACTATGGCTGTGACCCTATATGTACTAACCTCAGTAGAACATGGTGTAGTTCCGTTCAGTAACAGAACCTCATTGGAAAATTAGCTGATTTAACTTTACTGTGCTCTTGTTCAAATATATTAACTCAACAGCACATATATCCATACCTGTTAACAAAATCATGATTTTATTGATAATTCGGCTCAATAAAAACACCTTTACCTTTTCATTTTACTACAGTAGAAGTTTATTGGCCCAGCTTACAGACTACAGAAGTGGAGAAACGCCCCCGCTTAAGTTTATGTTTTCTTAGGAGTTAGAACAACTCTGAATATAGTACTATGTCTGTGACCCTATATGTCCTGTTGATGAAGTTAGGTGCTGTTCTGAGCATTATTTGTGGCTATAGAGTGGCGTTTTGGTTGAGGGCGTGGCTCTCTGTATTTCTATCCTGCGGTCGTTACTAAAGTTGGTATAACTAGAGAAACAAGCGGTCGACAACATTCATCTCTGGAGGGGGGGTCTAACTCTAAGTTAATTTTACGTCGGAATATCCCTTTAACAGAGACCAAGACGACAGTTTTGAGAGGGAAAACTTCTCAGACGTGAACAAAGTCAGCAGAAATAAAGATGCACTGCTTTGTCCAGAGGGGGCGCCAACAGGAACAGGAACCATGAATTCCTGTTTGGAGATGTGAGAGTTTGGAGCTTTTTGGTCACACAGGTTCTTGTACCCGGGACAGCAGGAGTGAAAGGTTGGGGTGACTGGATCCCTCCTCTGGTCTGGGTTTGATCCAGTAAGACCGGCCCCGCCTGGCTCGCTGCTCTGGAGCCGCTTCCACAGACAGTTTGCTGAGTCATCATGTGCAGAGGAGGGTTGGGGGTTTGGAGCACATGGAGAAGGGGTTGACACACAGCGTTGGGTCCACATTGGCCGGATTCTCCACGCTATGGCGCGTTGGAGTGGCTGCTGACGGGGTCTGCCCCCTCTTCTCCATCTCCAGAACTCCATCTGGAGCCAGTTTGTGTGTTGGGGGGGTCGTTTAGTGCTTTTAGCGAAGCTGTAATGACGAGGGGAAGAATGCAGTGAAGTGAGAAAACGTGAGGGTCCATGTGAAAGGAGGCCGGTGTTGTTCAGGAGCAGGTATGACGGGGTGAGCTCAGGTTCCTGTTACATCTGGGCGAGAGGAGGGACGGTGCGATGAGATACCGATGATACACATGTGTGTTGTTATTCAGGCGGCGGTGGTCTGTCTGCGTGCTGATTGGCTGTAACCAGAGACTCCCCTTTGAACACAAAAAACACGTGTTTTAGTTTTCAGACTGCTGCAGCGCGTTTGTGGAGAGGTGGAGCATTTTTGGAGCGTTTCACACTGTTTGATTGCTGTGATTACGTGTGTGTGTGTGTGCGTGCGTGCGTGCAGGTCATGGGTCTAGCTTTCATCACAACATGAGCTAGAAATCCTCTTGTTGTTGAGCACATGACCAACAAACTGCAACAAGGAAGTGTTCAAGTGTTGTGTGGAGATTAGGCAGGAATTTTGAGCTTGTGATGTTGGAGAATCCAGATTACAGAAGCTCCAGACTTCTGTTCATGTTTTCATCAATAATCATGTTTTCATCAATAATCATGTTTTCATACATGATCATGTTTTCATCAATAATCATGTTTTCATCAATAATCATGTTTTCATCAATAATCATGTTTTCATCAATGATCATGTTTAATCAATAATCATGTTTTCATCAATAATCATGTTTTCATACATGATTATGTTTTCATACATGATCATGTTTAATCAATGATCATGTTTTCATCAATGATCATGTTTTCATACATGATCATGTTTTCATCAATAATTATGTTTTCATCAATAATCATGTTTTCATACATGATTATGTTTTCATCAATAATCATGTTTTCATACATGATCATGCTTAATCAATGATCATGTTTTCATCAATAATCATGTTTTCATACATGATCATGTTTAATCAATGATCATGTTAAATCAATGATCATGTTTTCATATATACTCATGTTTTAATCAATGATCATGTTTTAATCAATGATTATGTTTTCATCAGTACTCATGTTTTCATCAATAATCATGTTTTCATACATGATTATGTTTTCATCAATAATCATGTTTTCATACATGATCATCTTTTCATCAATAATCATGTTTTCATACATGATCATGTTTTCATATATACTCATGTTTTAATCAATGATCATGTTTTAATCAATGATTATGTTTTCATCAATAATCATGTTTTCATACATGATCATGTTTTCATCAATAATCATGTTTTCATCAATAATCATGTTTTCATCAATGATCATGTTTTCATATATACTCATGTTTTAATCAATGATCATGTTTTAATCAATAATCATGTTTTCATACATGATTATGTTTTCATCAATGATCATGTTTTAATCAATGATTAGGTTTTCATCAATAATCATGTTTTCATACATGATTATGTTTTCATCAATAATCATGTTTTAATCAATACTCATGTTTTCATACATGATCATGTTTTAATCAATGATCATGTTTTAATCAATGATCATGTTTAATCAATAATCATGTTTTCATCAGTGATCATGTTTCTCTAAATACGGAGCTCGTTGGAAAATGATATTTTAGTCTAAATGTGAATTGATTCCTGGAAACCTTTTTAAAAAATGGTCATAAATGTTATTTAGTGCGACTTCAGTCAAACTCAGATGTTTACATCCATCGATCTTCTTCTTCTTATCCGGGGTTGGGTTGGACTTCTCTCTCCTGGACACGTCGTCCAGTTCTTCACCAGGAGACCCCGAGGATTTTCTTCCCCGTTGTCTTTTACCGGTGAGGCGTCCAGGATTCATCTTGGATTCCCCAAACCGCCTCCTCTGACTCCTCCCATCGTGAAGGAGCAGCAGCTCGACTCTGAGCTCCTCCTGATGACCGAGCTTCTCTGAAGGAGAGCCCAGAAACCCTGAGGAGGAACCTCATTTCAGTCGCTCGTACCCGTGATCTTGTTCTTTGGGTCAGTACCTACAGCTGATGACCGTAGGTGAGGGTAGGAACGTAGACCGACCAGTATAGACCAGTGTAGACCAGTATAGACCGGTATAGACCGGTATTGGAGAGCTTTACCTCTTCACCTCCACAGACCTGTGCAGCCCTCACCCAGGACTACAGACCTACATAATCAGCGTCTGTGGGCAGAGTTGGACCGTGGCGTCTGTGCTCCGATACGACTGACCAGTCTGCAGTCAACGACCCGAGCTTTGAGGGATTATTCTGATTGATCACAGATTAGATATGATTTGATTAGCTGAAGGGTTGGCTGAGGACACAGAGATTAGATATTTCTATATTTTCACATAGATTCACAAGAATGTGTTTTTCATGTATTTGGTGAGTTTATAATCTGTTAGATTATTGGCGTTAAAGAAGAACAGGAGACGTCTGAGGTGAAAATAACCCCGCCCCCTTTTTCTGTCGTGTTTTTTTACATTGACGTGAAAAACGGTTCTTTACATTTAAAGCAGGCGGTGACCCCGACCCTCCCCCTCATTAACCTTATTTTTATATGAACAGAAACAGACTGAGCAGATCTGAAATCATCAGGAAATCTGAATATTATGGGATGGAAATAGAAAACAGCGACAGGCTGTCAGCTGATCATCATTAATGTGTCAGTATGTCCTTTAAAAACACAGCAGTGAGTCATTACTACAAGCTCCAGGTCATGACTATGAATAGGAAGTGTGTGTGTGTGTGTGTGTGTGTGTGTGTGTGTGTGTGTGTGTGTGTGTGTGTGTGTGTGTGTGTGTTAGTGGCACCGTCTCTCACACACACGCGTCAGTCTCTCTGAACATTAAATACTAAAACCTTGTTTATTCAGTCGTTTGCGTATTAACTGTATCCTGCTTCGTTCTGAACATGTCCACACAGAGGCTCTACACACACACACACACACACATACACACAAACACACACACACACACGCTCTGTTGCCCGTGGCGTCTGAACACTCAGTCCTGAGCAGCTGCTCGGCGTTGAGTTCAGGTTAGTGTGACGTCGACTCCCTCCTCGCTCTGAGGCTGATCTTTACTGTCCCTGTGGAGCAGGTTTGATGTTTTTTAATTTCAACATCTAGTTTCTCTAACTCTATATTATCATTATCATAACTAGATGCTGCTCTGCTGGAGAACAGGAGATGGTGAGAATTAGTCTTTACCTGAGTGAAGGAGTTCATGAATCTGGGGTCGAGTTCATGGATGTGGTCTCAGTTGTTGAAGCAGGTGACGTGCGGACTGTTGTCGACCGCTTGCTTCTCTAGTTATACCAACTTTAGTAACGACCGCAGGATAGAAATACAGAGAGCCACGCCCTCAACCAAAACGCCACTCTATAGCCACAAATAATGCTCAGAACAGCACCTAACTTCATCAACAGGACATATAGGGTCACAGACATAGAACTTTATTCAGAGTTGTTCTAACTCCTAAGAAAACATAAACTTAAGCGGGGGCGTTTCTTCACTTCTGTAGTCTATAAGCTGGGCCAATAAACTTCTACTGTAGTAAAATGAAAAGGTAAAGGTGTTTTTATTGAGCCGAATTATCAATAAAATCATGATTTTGTTAACAGGTATGGATTTATGTGCTGTCGAGTTAGTATATTTGAACAAGAGCACAGTAAAGTTAAATCAGCTAATTTTCCAATGAGGTTCTGTTACTAAACAGAACTGCACCATGTTCTACTGAGGTTAGTACATATAGGGTCACAGCCATAGTACTAGACACCAAACATCTTTTTAACTTTGACTCATTTCTTTAGCAAAGACACTAAACACAACTCACCTACTCTCTTCCAGCAGACGCTTGTTTGTAGAGAGACCTCAGGACAGTCCATTACAGACTACAGCGGGGTGCCGCAGCTCAAGGAAGAACATTTATGATCATTTCTTCATGGAAATACAATCAGACCGAGACGCTAAGACAGAAGAACTACCGCGTCTGTAAAATGATCAATATGATGATTATTACTTAAGGGAAATGATAAAGAACTCGGTGTGTTTGACCCTAAATTATTTTGGCGTTAAAGAAGAGCAGGAGGAGACAAACTGACCTTCTCCAGGCTGTGAAGTAGATTCTTTAAAGCTTTGTCCTGGACACCTACTTGCGCGGATATCTGCCCCTTGACCTGTAGGGGATGAGGACTGAGAACTTCAGTCTTATCTGATATCTCCTCAGACTTGGTGAAACCGTTTTTTTCACAGGACTGTTCTCCTGAAAACTCCGGACATTGTCGAGGTCGGGTCATGTGATCAGCGACCCTTTATTTGGTCATTTCCTGTTCTTGAACTCTAACCTTGTGATCGGTGAGTTCCTGTTAAGCCTCTTGTAGGAAAAGCGCCGTGAGAGATTGAAGAACCAGATGTACTCGGCGCCGCCTGATGTAACAGGAGCGTCTCTAATCCGATTTGACAGCAGACATCCGGATCAGGGAGACCTCTTTAGACCAGGGTCTGAAGGTTTTCACGAACCGGGTCAGGTTTTTAGTTTTAATCATCTCTGAGGACGGACTGTTTGTCCTAAGACGAAACTTCTGTTAAATCACGTCAAAGCGTCCGTGGACTTCTCCGTTGGTACGACTCGCCGCATGTGTGGACAGGAAGTTCCCATGATGGTCAGATGATAAGCTCGATTAATACCTGGTTCGATGTTCCAATGAAGCTCGATAATCTCAGGATGTTTTAAATGAACACAGAAATTCAGGAAATACAAACAAAAACCTTTTGTGACGTTTAACTCGAACTTGTCGGATTGAAGTTTCTACAAACCTGAAGCTTTTTAAAAACGTGAACTGATGAACTATGAAGAGTTATTTTTAAATCATTCTTGTTTCTCTACCTGAACTTCAAATTAATAATGTACCAAAAAAAAAATCTGTTTCTAATGGAGTCAGGGACGTTTCAGTCTTCTTTACCTGCTGCAGACTTGGACGTGTTTTTGGGTTGAAAAGGACATTTTACGGGACCTGTTTGAGACACTGACTCCGCCTACTTTTCGCCTGAGACAGGAAAAAGAGGCGGAGCTAACGTGTGTTTGGTAAACAGCTCCAGCATCTCATTTTCCAAATCTGGTCCTAAATCTCAGATTAAATAGAGACGAAAACATTTGAAGTGAGTTTGTTTTTAACTGGGATGTTGAGTGGGATTACACTTCTGTGAGCTGGTTTGAGTTTACAGATTTGGTTTACGGACAAAAAGTCATAATAATATAAAAAAACCAGAGAGGTCATTTCCTATAAAAAGATCTAAAGAAGAAACAGAAAAGGAGACACCCACCAAGTCTCCTTTCACTGTTACGCAGACCACACACAGATTTACCGACCCTTCCTGTGAGACCTGAGGATCCAGGAGGTCTGTCTGCTGTCATGGACGTCTGAGTGACGTTAACAGAAAATTTCCTTCATCCAAATTATTCAAAATCACACAAAACTCCCCCCGCATCTCGGTCCACATTCAGCAATCATCAAACCAAGAAATCTGGGAGTAACCTTCGATTCAGACCCCGCCTTCTCCACCCACATCAACAAGATCGTCCGGTCCTGCTTTTTCACCTGCGTTCAGTTTTAAAGATGAAACAAATCCTCACCCCACCAGATCTTAAAATAATAATCCATGTTTTCATTTTCTCATGTTGGACTTCTGTAACTCTCTCCTCCCTCCTCAGACCGGTTCAGAACGCAGCAGCTCGGCGTTTAACTGTTTTTAGTCGACGGCGTCACATCGGTCCAGTTTTATCCTCCCTTCACTGACTTCCTGTCAGTTTTAGAATTGATTTTAAGATTTTATCGATCACTTTTAAAGCTCTCAAAGGACTCTCTCCGAGCTCCATTTCAGAGCTTTTACTACCTTCTGAGTAAAACTCTCAGATCCTCTGGTGAAGTCCTCCTGGTCGTTCCAAAGTCTCCAAACTAAAGCTGATCGATCTTTGTCCATCAGAGCTCCTCGACTTTGGAACGACCTTCAGAGGAGAGAAGGAGAACAGCAGAGACAGACGCTTCTTTAAAAACTCACGTCTTTTATCTCTTTTATTGATTTTATTGTTTTTTCCTGTTATTTCATTTTATCATTTCTATTACCATCATTATTATTTTGCTATGTCATTATTAATATCGTCTTTGTATGTTTACTTTCCTGTTTCCTGTTTTCTACCCCCTTTTTTACTAACGTATTTTTCGCCCTATAAGGCGCACCATAAACGAACGCGTCTATTTTCATCCGTAAAGTTCACCGGATTATAAAGCGCATTAAGACAAACGAAACAGTCAAATCAGTCAAACTTTATTCAACTCATTCAATAACTCAGCGAGGCTACGGCAGCTGCAGTTCTCCGACAAACCACAAGGGTTTGAAGTGCGCCTTATAGTGCGAAAAATACGGAACATTTCTTCTTTGACCTATTTAATGTTTTTATTTTGGTCCTCATGGTCTCTCTTTGTGTTGTAGGGTTCTTGTATTTTCTGGGTTCCTTACGAAAAATGAAATTGGCCTTTAATCAGAGTTTTTTTTTTAAATTTGTTTGTATTTTCATGTTCTGAGCTTCACGACTGTTTGTCGAAGAACTTTATAAACTCCTGTTTTTAAAAGTGATGGAAAAATAAAGTTATTATTATTATTACAGATAAATCACAGCCTGTCAGGACTTTTCCCTGTAGAGATTTGTGACTCTAAATGTCTCCAAAAGTCCATGATCAAAAACTGAACCAGATCCTCAGACCATCAGAGGAGACCATCATCTCAGGTCTCAGACCACCTGTCACCTGTTCAGAGTCAAAGGAAGACACTGAAGCAACAAGTCCGTCTGTTCTGGGTTCATCAGCGACCCCGGACCCTCTCCCTCTGACAGATAACCAGTCAGGAAATT